>JAOPHQ010005938.1:0-10092 GCA_030340625.1 Merluccius polli
GCTAACCCTCCCCTCTACATCTTTCCGCAGTTCTCCCCAGAGCCCCACGACAAGCCAATAATACGCAGCGTAAGCCGCATGCAGAGGGAAAGGAAATAGATTTCCACCTATTTTATTAGATAAAACCGGGATTGCAATTGCTGTACGGCTACAGTTTTGACATGGGGCTACTTTTCAATTTTTTTCACATTTAATTTTCATATTGCCAATGCAATAGAGTCATTTCCATATCCCTTCTAAATCAAATAGCTTGGACTGGCTCTAAGAAACCACTTTGTAGATTTAGAGCGCATTGAGAGCCGCTGTAAGAACATGTATCTCTATAAGTAAACAGCAAGTGATATACAAGGGTGTATACTAATGCTTTCATTTGAAAACACTGTAGTACCTCAAATGGGTTATCTTTTAATAGAGTTAACGAGTTAACAGTCCTTTAGTCAGTGCCAGTGTGATTTTTCAAGTAAAAGGTGTACTTATTAAGCCTGGCTTGTTAGCATCGGGGTCCACAAAGTACAAAACAACTACATATACAGATACACCTTAGATGGATGTGTGTTAGTTAAAGTATCTAATTCGTCTAGGTCCTACCTGCTGTGACCTCCTGCACCAGGATGGGGGCCTGGGAGGTCAGACTGAGACCGTGGGAGTGGAGCTCAGAGCTCCTCTGGATCTGAACGGTGAAGCGGAAGGAATAGCTCCTCTGGTCGCTGACCTGCTCCCCAGTCTTCCCATCCACCGACACCCTGTCTCTGAATAACAAACAAGCAGTGAGACAATCAGCCAGTCAGTCAGTCTGCCTGCCAGAGGGCCAATGCTGTGTAACATCAACCTTCCTATGGTAATCTGATTGGTTAGGTATCGAGAGAGAGAGCGAGAAAAACAGAGAGAAAGAGAGAGAGAGAGACACCAAATCAAAGAGGAAGTCAGAGCAGGTACCTGCTGAGAGAGTGAGAGCGGCTGCCCAGGTCCCGGGAGCGCCTCAGCCATCTCCCCACCACCTGCTCCACCCGACTGGTCCTGCGGGACGGGGAGCGGCTGCGGTCCTGCTCCTCCATTTACCTGCCGTGGGGAGAGCACCTAGAGGTCACCCATGGGGCTCTAGCATTAATTCTAGAAACGTTATACTTCAATTCATATTTTTCTTTGTTTTTACATTTGTCTTTTAAATGACGGCCTTTTATTGTGAGTTTATTGCCTTTTAATGATTGTCCTTTAAATTGTGTGTGGTGGTGATGTCATTTCCTGCCTGTGTAAAGTACGTTCAAGTTTGTGTTTAAAGGGTGCCATTTAAATAAACTTGCCTTGCCCAATAAAAAATGTCAGGGATGATAAACAGCGAGCCGGTCCTTATTTCAGGGTGATTCAAGACCCCTCCGATGCACGCTGGGTTCCTGCGTTACCCGGTCTTGGTTTATTTCCCAATAATGACCAGCTCGCTGTATATTGGGCTATTTTATAATTGTATTGATTTAAAAATGATTTTATTGCTTCTGCTAAAAAAAAAAAATAGTCCATTAGATTCTACAGTTGTAAATAGCCTCCATAGCAACGATCTGTTATTCAAAGCAGCGGTCGAAAGAAATAACAGAAATAACAGATAATAAACAGTATTAAACACCAAAAATAGTATATACCAACACAGAATAATACACAGTAGTATTCAAATGCAAGCACATCCAGCCACACACACACACACACACACACACACACACACACACACACACACACACACAAACACCCCCCCCCCCCCCCCCCGCCCAAGTCTATCAGCTGGGGTTATGGATATTGGGGTGGTTTGAGGCCAGCTCCAGTGTCTCTGATGGCCTCAGACTAATGGGCTCTACACACACTTTCTCTTCATCTAGTGTTCACTATGGAGGCTCATTGTTGACTGTAATGGCAATAAAAAACGGTTTTCCTAATGGTTACCTCATACTAAAGAAATGCTGTGTAGTTCCCGTGTAGATTCTATGTATTAGCTAGCTGATTGAATTGGCTTGAGTGCTTTGCCACTAACACTGTTGAGGACATGTCCATGTGATCAGGGTAACGTGAAGACTTAATTCCTATAATTCTGGATGGTAATAGTCATGTGTCAAGCAACAGTGCACGGAAAGATGTCCAGTCTTTATCACAGAAGTACTACCGCGCTACCACATTTTTTATTGAACGGCATGTACATAAAAAAAGAAATATCCCCTCCCCAATAATCCACCGACAACATCCTCAACCCTACCACACACAGACACACATAGACGCACCACTCCTCTGGCAGGAGGAGTCAGACATAGCTTCAGTCATTAGCGGCAACCTAATAGCTTCTTCAGATCATCACTGGACTGTGTCAAGGAAATGTACACCCTGCTCACAGGAGCCCATGCTTCCTCTAGCAAATACAAATGACTTAATATGATACTCTTGCTGATCTATGAATGAATGAAGGAATCAATTCCAACAGAGGTATTTAAAGACGGACGGACGATTAATCCTTTCATCATTGCAATCTTTCAATGCACTCCAGGCCAGCCAGGAGATGTGATCGCTTCTGCTCCTCCTGGGTCTTCGCTGGAGTTTCCTCCTCCCAGTCAGACACGCCTGGTGGCACACCTCCATAAGGAGGTGTACAGCATCCCCCTAGGATGCACTTACCAGCTACTCCTCTCAATGGCAAGGTGTGGTAGCTCTAATCCCGAGGTGATCATGAATGACTGAGCTCCTCACCCCGTCACAGTGAAGTTAAACCCCATCTACAATCTCAGTCTATAGGCCATAACCCAGAGTTCATGACCAGATGTGAGAGTAGAAAGTGTTGAATGACCAACATTTTGCATCCGGGTGCAAAATTTACTTTTTTGTCCAGCGGCCAAATGGCTAGTTAATCTTAAAATTTTACCAGCCACTCAATAGATTACCATTGTTTTTTTGGCTGCTGAGTAAAGCAAATCTACCAGCCACTTGCATATTTTACCAACATTTGGCTCGTGGCTGGTGCTAATTTTGTACCCTGTTTGTATGACATCAAACCAGCATGATGTGCACCGAGCTGGCAGTCAATCCCAACAATGTCCTTTACACATGAATAAGATCTGAGGAAACGTGAACTTGATCACGTAGTCCCTCAGCTGAAAGGGGAGAGCGCCTCCTTTCCAGTAGAGGACTAGAGGGTTCATACGCTGAGTGCTGGACCCACATACACTTCCCATTTGGTGGCAATCCAAAATTTCTGTTTTGGCTTTGGTTTCCAATTGATTTTGTGTCCAAGAATATGAAAATCAGTAATTGAGACAAAGCACAGCCTTGGCTGTTTCCAGCGGCCACTCTGAACATGCTTGACCTAATGCCAAGTGTACACACACAGCACAGTGTGTACAAGGACTGCATGCCTTAAAGTGATTAGTCGCAATGTACACCAAACTTCAACAGGACCAATAGATCTCCTGATTAACATCTTCATACCAATTCACAAAACAGATCTAGATTGGATTAGCAAAAAACTAGAGATACTTGCGACTTGACTATTCCATGACCAACACCTCTGTGGCCATGTGGTCATTCATACACTAATTCAAAACAGGGATGCAGCATTGCAGGGATGCAAGAAGGACGGAAGGAAGCTAAGCTCAGACATGAGTCATGATGGGCATTAACACTGTGCATTAGAGTCAAGGGGTGGGGGTGGAGGGCTTAGGGGTGCAGGGTAAGTAGGGAACCGGGATAAAATGGGTGGGAGCAAGGGGGGGGAGAGGTGGATCAAATGGGGGAAATAGGCAAAGTGGCTGTCAACGGGTCGGATGAAGAGAGGGGAGAACTAGAGACAGAAAGAGACGAGAGGCGCAAGGGGGTGTGGACAGACTTAGCAAGACAGTGATCTCTCTTTGGGGGGTTTGAGTCACAAACACATTATCCATCCATCCATCCTGTCTGTCACTGTTTTCTCTTCTCTTTCTCCCTCCCTCCTCCAGTTTTCTCCAACAACCCCCTGCCCCCCCCCTCCTCCTCCTCCTCCTCCTCCATCCCTCCCCCGATCTCTGCACTCTCCATCCTCTCCTTTCATATTTCCCTCTTTTTACTTGATCGCCGAGTCTTGACGGCCAGTTCTCGTGTTTCACAGACGCAATGCTTCAGGAGACACGATAGAACAGCTTGCTGCACTCATATGAAACCGCTTAACCTTTCCAGATAAAGAAGAGGTCTGAAAATGACAATTGAACACACACTCCAATGGAGAGCTGTAACGTTTAGGACATCCACCTCCACGGAGACACCAGAATGTAACTTAAGACTCTGAATACTAGACTAAATGCTGTTTCCAAAAGATGTCTTGGCTTCCACCACCTTAGTGGACTTAGTGGACACCATAGTTAGAAACAAGAATTCAATATAAATCACTTAAATCTCCAAAACACATTTACATTGTGTGAGATGCGTAGATTGCTAGCAAAGAACGTCTGTATTCCAAACAGATGGCCAAGCAGGATATTTGCAATCTGAACCAGATCAGTGGCTGACATAAAACACTCGAACCAACTGATCCCGTTTCTTTTTATTGTCCTATCAACAAGGTCATTCATACAGACATAAAACACCATTTGACCTCCCATATGGCCAATAATAATTCAGGGCTGGCCAAGGAGGCATGGATGGAAAGATGGACAATTTATGGCCATAATGGGACAACCCGTTGCAGCAGCAACAATAGGCCCAAGCCACAATCTATAACCTGGAAAGCATAGTACTTCAGTTCCCCTGGGTACTAGTCAGGGGAACTGGGTACTATGCCTTGTCTTCATCCTCACCACTGCTGAATGCAAGGACCTTGCCAAGTCAAATGGGCCCTACGATGTAGAGGTAGAGCAAGTGATGTGTAGCACTATAAGATAATAGCCAAGGGATACATCTTTTTCTGATTGTGCCTCAAAATGCAGCTAGGCCCAATGTTTGCTAACCACAAACCCACTTGCTTGCTACAGGAAGCTCGGTACACTGACTCCATCTTGGTGCACCTCAACTCCAAAGAACCTTTCATCGTCAGGACAGATGTCTCCAGAATAGGCATCAATGCAGGTTAAAGGCGGGGAGAAGAACCCAGTGACAAATATTATATTATTATTGTTTTTAGCCACAAGCTATTGAAGCATGACACTAACTACTCATCAGTTGAGAAGGAATGTTTTACAATCACCAAACTAAAGTACCATCTGTTGAGCTGAAAATGGACATTAGATATAGATCATGTTTCCTTGAAATGGATGCTGACAGCAAAAAAACACTCGACACTCTTACCACTCACACACACATTGCAGATTCAACAGATGTACACACTTCATTGTCATTTTTGGTGATGTTTCCACCAATTTTTCAAGTTTTATTTTCTATGCATTTAAAAACATGCGTTTCTTTTTACATTTTTGTTACCCAAAGGCCGGATGGTCAAGAAAATTTGAGTATTACTATACATTGACCTCAAACAGGGGAAACAGGCAGCATATTACTAGTGATTGCAAATGATTATCAGAATATAGTTTTGTGATTGACATATAAAACATTGTTTCCCCATCAATTGTCTCATAGTAAAATGTTGTATCTCCTATTCCAATGGTTTGGAATAGGCCACACACACACACACACACATGAAATCATGTTTTCTTTTCTCAGATTGAGTTCCCTGAGACTCCTTTCAAGCAATGTCATGTGTGGCTCATGAATGGGTTTAATACATGATGTTCATGTGTGTCTTAAGTCTATTGGCTATTTAGATTTTTACCCGGCACTACCTGCATCTCACCTCAGAAGCAGAATTACACACATTTGCACTTAAGGCTGCATCTTGTGTAGACTGCTTACATATTTGTGCCATTATCTACATTTGATGTTGTTGTTGTGTCCAGTTGAATATTTCTGGTTAATGACACAAATTACACGCCCCTGACAAATACCCCATATTACAAAAAATACTAAAACTAAACTAAAACTAAGCATTTTCAAAAACTAAAAACTAAACTAAATGAGCAAACATACAGAAGCGCAGTGCTGCCAAGCAAAAAAAAACAAAACAAAATTATCATGGTAGTTTTCTCGTAATTACGTGATAGTTTTCTCGTAATTACGTGATAGTTTTCTCGTAATTACGTGATAGTTTTCTCCTAATTACGTGATAGTTTTCTCGTAATTACGTGACAGTTTTCTTGTTATTACGAGATAAGTTCAGTATCACGTATAAACGTGATAGTTTTCTCGTTATTACGTGATAATCATCCCACAAACATGCATTAAAAGCAAATTAAAACTAAACTGAAATACAACAAAGTCAAAACAAAAAATGCTAAACCATAAAAACCTTGACACGCACTCACACACACATGCACACACACACACACATTTTAATAATTGTATCTATGTCCACATAATTATAAGAGATTACACAGGACATGAATATTAGTAGGTGCAAACAAATGGAATAACATGTCAGTAGTATGTAAAAGTAAGCTGCACAATCAATAGCAAGTACGTTACACACAAACACATTTCATATGTACAAATAGCAGCGCCTCCTCCATATAGTGACTGCCAATGATTGCTTACACACACACACACACACACACACACACACACACACACACACACACACACACACACACACACACACACACACACACACACACACACACACACACACACACACACACACACACACACACACACACACAAAGACGAAAGCTGGCTAATGCGGTTGTGCCAGCACTTACAGATTAGCGCCACTTAAGCTCTCTCACTCCTCCATTCACTTGGTCACTTTCTCATCCAACAATATCTCTGTATTACATACTGTATTTCCGGCCCTCATTATGATATATCTTCTTTTCGGTACAGTAACTGAAGCAAGCCATGCTACGGCACTTTTCCATTGAATTTAAGAGATACGCGTGTCAATGGAGGGCAGAACGCAGTAATCAACATGAAATACAACAAATATGAATGCAATCAATACATATATAGTGTGTATACATGTAGCATATGCTGATTTATTTATATTGTTTTACAACAGATATGACATTACACACATGCACACACACTCTTGGGACACAAATCAATGTAATGGGATTGTGTGTGTGTGTGTCTGTAGCCTGGCTGGGAGTTAGTGCGTCACCAGTGCTGAGCCAGATTAAGACGTCTCATCCTCAAGCAGTCCACCTTCATTTACACTGAGAGACACACAGGCTAGTCCTAACATGCTCCAATACACACAAGTACACACACACAGGCGCGCGCACACACACACACACAGCTGGTACCTGCTTCTTGCCCTGTGTATCAGGCCTCCATATAGGTGCAAATTACACCCCTGCTCTGCTCTCTCTCCATCCATCATTGTGCTGAGGAAGACCAGGGTGCTGCCTCTTCATCTCCTGGGGACAGACATGATGTTGGACAAGTTGAGGAGTCAGCATGCGTTACAAAATGCATGCATGCAAAACATATGTACACATGCGTATGAACACACTAACATACATACTTACATAATGCATATGTAAATAATGCAGAAATACACATACGTACATACGAACATACATAAAGCTGCAGGATACAGTTAGCGTCTCTCCATCTGAAACACGAGGCTCTCACAGAAATGTAGAAGGAAAGAAAGCCTGCATCCTTCATCTTTCCCCATGTGCTAATCAGATAGCCTAACCATCAATCCTAAGAGAATGTAGCCTATATGTCTGTGTATATGTCTCCATCTGTGTGTGTGTGTGTTGGTGGTTAAAATGATAGGACCAGAACAGATGAAGGGAAGAGAGGGTGAGGAACAAGGGGTGAGGGGAAAAGGAGGGCGAACAGTGAGTTAGATTAATAGAGCAGTAGCAGCAGCAGAGGAAGACAGAACGAGCACAGTGGCATCAAAGTGAGGAGGATGCAAACAGACACTGGCAGCAACGGAGGGAGAGGATGCTGGGGAACTGATGGTGAGGAGGAGGAGGAGGAGGAGGAGAGAAACAATGGATGAAGTCTACTTAGGAGATAAGAGGGACCAATAGGCAGAGAGGAGAGTGGCCCCTCACAAGGTCCAACACAGAGGTATAGTAGCAGTAGTGGGCAAAGAGACCTAGGGAGAGAGAGAGAGAGAGAGAGAGAGAGAGAGAGAGAGAGAGAGAGAGAGAGAGAGAGAGAGAGAGAGAGAGAGAGAGAGAGAGAGAGAGAGAGAGAGAGAGAGAGAGAGAGAGAGAATAGACCTGCATGCGCTGTGCAGCTTGTGGCATCCCACTCGCCTCTGCTCTGCTCCAAACACCATTCATATTTAATGAAGGCCTTACAAAGCCCAAGGAGAGATGCTGAGAACTCTGTTCCAAAAAATCCTTTATATGCACACACACACACACACACACACAAACAAACACTTACTGATTCCCCACCTACCGATTCCTTCTTTTTGATTTTCTCTGATCCTCTCTGTCACTCAGTCCCCACATCCGCTCCCTTTCCCTTCCTCTCGTGTTTTCTGCTGTTGTGACTCCCCTCTTTCCCCCTCAGTTCTCTCTGCTTTCTGAGGATAGTGTCTTCTCCAAGGAGCGCACTTACTGAAACAAAAGGTGAAGCTCACCGTCCTGTAGTCTCTCTGTCCTCTGCTGTTATAGGGTTCAGTGGAGATATGAAGTCAACCCAAAGTTTTACGTCTGGCTCGCTAATACCTGGCTGATGTCTGGAGAGAGCTTAGCCACGGTGGAACAGAAAGCACATGTTACTGTAGTCTCTCTCCCTCTCACTCTGTGTGTGTGTCTCTCTCTCTCTCTCTCTCTCTGTGGCTTTATATCCCACCGCCACTCACCTTCTAAAACAAATTGAGACACATGCTCTTTCACTTTCTCTCTCTTTCTCTCTCTCTCGTGTGTGTGTGTGTGTGTGTGTGTGTGTGTGTGTGTGTGTGTGTGTGTGTGTGTGTTAGTCAGAGTGCTGCCTGCATCAATAATGTATTTAGATAATGCAGCCCCTTCCCTCTACCAACAACTACCAACAACGTCCTAACAGGCTAACTAACGCACAGGGCAGAGGACAGGGAGATGGAGAGAGAGAGAGAGAGAGAGAGAGAGAGAGAGAGAGAGAGAGAGAGAGAGAGAGAGAGAGAGAGAGAGAGAGAGAGAGAGAGAGAGAGAGAGAGCAGTGAGAGAGAGACAGAGACAGAGAGAGAGAGAGACAGAGAGAGTTCAGAGATGTGATACGGCACAGATGAGAAAAGTGAATGATGGAAAAAGCAAGTTGGGGAGTAGGAATACAAAAAAAGATGTCACAAACAGGTCAGAATTTGTAGAAGAGTGTGTGGGTGAGGTTCTGAACTACCTGGTTCTATGGGGGTGTTTCAGAAACACTGACAATGGCTAAACACTTGATGGCCCGAAAGTAGGTTGAAACGAAAAAAAGGCAGACAATGTGCCTGCTCTCTCTCTCACTCTCCTTCAACTCTGTGGTAGCAGTAGTAGTAAGTAGGTTGAAATTAAGTAAAGGCAGGCACACAATGTGTCTGCTCTCTCTCTTACTCTTGTTCAAAACTTAGCAGCTCTCTCTTCTAAGTTTATTTGTCCAGTGGCTGAGGCCAAGAGAGCAGCAGACATAATCCAATTAGGCACTGTCTTCAGTTACAAGACCAATGTTGCACATAGTTTGTGTGTCTGTGCGCCTATGTGTGTGTGTGTGGGGGGCGGGTGGGATTGGGGGGGGGGGAGGCAATGGGCAATAAGTGAGAGAGCTACAATACAAATCCATCAATGTGGGTTTTGGAAAGGTTGGAAAATCTGTCAGGTCCTTTGCACATATTTACATACTAGTGTCCAAAAAAAAAATCACTTCTCCACACTCGTAATTTGCATGTTTCTATTGACTCATCAAAAACCAAAAATGACAACGTTGTAATCCCTCTATGACGATGATCCATGATGATCGATATTAAGAACAGTTGACAGACCTGAGCGATAGGAGACATGTGTGGTACCTTACTTAAGTGGTAAAGCTTTAAAATACATGAAATCTGCTGACCAAAAGTGCATAATCTAGAACAGCTATAGCCTTCTCGCTAACACCCCCCCACAACACACACACAAA
>JAOPHQ010005939.1:5000-14135 GCA_030340625.1 Merluccius polli
CCTCATCATGATCTTTACTCAAGACGGACGCGGGGGGGTTCACTCACGCAGACAGAAAGACGATACCGAAAAAACGATATAAAGTAATCCGCAGTCCCCGCATTAAAAGGGCCGGAGAAAAAAAACAACGTCTTTGCCTTTCAAGGATTGTTGAGTTTATTTGTCTCCTCCTGTGCTCCTCGCTCAGGAAACAGAAATCTGTATTCTGGGTGAGTTCTTGGCTGTTAAACAACTCCGAGCGGCCGGCGATTTATTCATCTTTCTGAAATGGTGCAGTGACCCGTCCTGCTGTGAACCGTTCAGAGGGAATGAGGTCATGGCGAATATTCAGGTGTATTACTGGGCGGCGTTGAGGTGTATTACTGGGCGGCGTTGGGGTGTATTACTGGCCGGCGTTGAGGTGTATTACCGGGCGGCGTTGGGGTGTATTACCGGGCGGCGTTGAGGAGTATTACCGGGCGGCGTTGGGGTGTATTACCGGGCGGCGTTGAGGTGTATTACCGGGCGGCGTTGAGGTGTATTACCGGGCGGCGTTGGGGTGTATTACCGGGCGGCGTTGAGGTGTATTACCGGGCGGCGTTGGGGTGTATTACCGGGCGGCGTTGAGGTGTATTACCGGGCGGCGTTGAGGTGTATTACCGGGCGGCGTTGGGGTGTATTACCGGGCGGCGTTGAGGTGTATTACCGGGCGGCGTTGAGGTGTATTACCGGGCGGCGTTGGGGTGTATTACCGGGCGGCGTTGAGGTGTATTACCGGGCGGCGTTGAGGTGTATTACCGGGCGGCGTTGGGGTGTATTACCGGGCGGCGTTGAGGTGTGTTACCGGGCGGCGTTGAGGTGTATTACCGGGCGGCGTTGGGGTGTATTACCGGGCGGCGTTGAGGTGTATTACCGGGCGGCGTTGAGGTGTATTACCGGGCGGCGTTGAGGTGTATTACCGGGCGGCGTTGAGGTGTATTACCGGGCGGCGTTGAGGTGTATTACTGGGCGGCGTTGGGGTATATTACCGGGCGGCGTTGGGGTGTATTACTGGGCGGCGTTGAGGTGTATTACCGGGCGGCGTTGAGGAGTATTACCGGGCGGCGTTGAGGTGTGTTACCGGGCGGCGTTGAGGTGTATTACCGGGCGGCGTTGGGGTGTATTACTGGCCGGCATTGAGGTGTATTACCGGGCGGCGTTGGGGTGTATTACCGGGCGGCGTTGGGGTGTATTACCGGGCAGAATTGGGGTATAACTATATATGTGTGTATTTATATGTGTGTATTTTACAGCAACCCATCCTTATATGGTCGTTGTTTTATATGACGGATGATAGTTTGATTTAAGATTTATTATATAATATATTTATAGGCTTGAGATGGACACACATAGTTCTACTAATGTGATACAATACTCATGTGATGTATACGATACTCATGTGATGTATACAATACTCATGTGATGTATACAATACTCATGTGATGTATACAATACTCATGTGATGTATACAATACTCATGTGATGTATACAATACTCATGTGATATATACAATACTCATGTGATGTATACAATACTCATGTGATATATACGATACTCATGTGATGTATACAATACTCATGTGATGTATACAATACTCATGTGATGTATACAATACTCATGTGATGTATACAATACTCATGTGATATATACAATACTCATGTGATGTATACAATACTCATGTGATGTATACAATACTCATGTGATGTATACAATACTCATGTGATATATACAATACTCATGTGATGTATACAATACTCATGTGATATATACAATACTCATGTGATATATACAATACTCATGTGATGTATACAATACTCATGTGATGTATACAATACTCATGTGATGTATACAATACTCATGTGATGTATACGATACTCATGTGATGTATACGATACTCATGTGATACAATACTCATGTGATGTATACAATACTCATGTGATATATACAATACTCATGTGATGTATACGATACTCATGTGATATATACGATACTCATGTGATGTATACGATACTCATGTGATGTATACAATACTCATGTGATGTATACAATACTCATGTGATGTATACAATACTCATGTGATATATACAATACTCATGTGATGTATACAATACTCATGTGATGTATACGATACTCATGTGATATATACGATACTCATGTGATGTATACGATACTCATGTGATGTATACGATACTCATGTGATGTATACGATACTCATGTGATATATACAATACTCATGTGATATATACGATACTCATGTGATGTATACGATACTCATGTGATATATACGATACTCATGTGATGTATACAATACTCATGTGATATATACGATACTCATGTGATCTCATGTGATATATACGATACTCATGTGATACTATGCTATGCAGCGGGCGTACAGCTGTATAATGATAATATAATAATATAACCTACGAGTTGATTCTATAAATGATTTACAAGATCATTTGCAGCCATCATCTCGGCGCGTCAAGCAGGAGAGAAACTAAAGCGAGGCTTTCAGAAACGAGGCCCTGTGGTGCCGTGAGACTGATTGAATTTCCCGACGTTTTACGGCTCTAATTAATCGCCGCCCGCTCCACCTATCGATAGCGGCGGACCGTTTTTTTTTTTACTGTTCACAGACGTTTACGGATAACGGTCCGCTTAAACGGGGGGGCCGCGCATCTGCTCTGCTCTTATATGTGTCTCCTCCACGCGTCGTCCGTGTGTCGCGGTGGAGAGCCGGATGTTGGGCCGTCCAACCCGGACCCGCTTGGAGGAAGTCATCTTAAGTCATCCTAAACTCGTGGGAGTCCATTAAAGAACAGGTGAACTGGGAGAGGTTATTACAGAGATGGATTCGTCTGATGCGGTGTGTGTGTATTTAGTGCGACGCTGGCGACCGCGTGACCGGAATCACAGCAGAATCCGAGACCCGGTTTACACAGAACCTCGCTCTGCATTCACCTCTTCTTCCCCTGCACTGCTTTACCTTTACACACACATTCTCTCTCTCTCTGTCTCTCTGTCTCTCTCTCTCTGCCTGTCTGTATCTCTCTGTCTCTCTGTCTCTGTCTCTCTCTGTCTCTCTCTCTCCCTCTGCCTGTCTGTATCTCTCTCTCTCTCTCTGTCTCTCTGTCTCTCTCTCTCTCTCTCTCTCTCTCTGTCTCTCTCTCTCTCTCTGCCTGTCTGTATCTCTCTCTCTCTCTCTGTCTCTCTGTCTCTCTCTCTCTCTCTCTCTGTCTCTCTCTCTCTCTCTGCCTGTCTGTATCTCTCTCTCTCTCTCTCTCTCTCTCTCTCTCTCTCTCTCTCTCTCTCTCTCTCTCTCTCTCTCTCTCTCTCTCTGTGGCCTCTATCCTGTACATCCCACCTTAATGACAGCGGGCCGGCCTCATATTTTATTTGAATGTGTCTCCGTGACTCGCGGGCCTCACCGCTGCAGGTCATACGAATGAACATATTAGGTTTTGCTCCGACAATCCTCCTAACTCAGCTTGCGTTTCACCTCCTCTAATGTATTCTCGGTGTGTAAAACGACTACATTTCTTTCCGTGATTGCTATCCCGTAGCGCTTCCTTTTTTTGTCTCGAAGCCGTCTCCGTTAAGCGCTCGGCGGGTCACGCGTGGCGCGGCGCTCGCCGGCGTGGCGTGCCGCAGCCTAATGGGCGCGCTGGCGTGAGGAGGAGGAGGAGGAGGAGGAGGAGGGGGGGGGGGGGGGGGGGGGGGGGGGGGGAGAGAGAGACGCCGCGCGGCGGTCATTAGCGGTATCGATCTGTGTGCTCAGCAGCTGGTGATGATTGCGGTGTTTTCTCATTAGCGCGCGTGTCCCCCCCTCCCCCTGTATTACCATTACTGTAACACCCTGTACATTACACCCACACCCCCCCCCCCCCCCCCCCCCCCCCCCCCCCCCCAAGACAGCCAGCATCTCTGTTTTATGGCTTGTTTACCTGCCATTAAAACACTCAGTGATGGTTCCTCTCAGGACGCTCGTACCGCCGATCATCAGGACACCGCCGCCGACTCCTCCTGCCCCGTGTTTCCGTGGACAAAAAGAGGGATTAAGCTGCTCGAACGAATTGCGAAACAACGGCGGGGTTAAGGGGAAAGGACGCGAGGCAATGAAACACAATGTGGAGATAACTGGGCTCACCGCAGGGTTGTAATTTCCACTGAACCGTGCGAGACCGGCACTTAGTTTACATTGGAATGAGACTCAATACCTCGCATTTAAACGTCTGTACTGTTCTGAGTCACAGGGATGCTGCTGGTCCCTGTAGTCCCTCTCTCTCTCTCTCTCTCTCTCTCTCTCTCTCTCTCTCTCTCTCTCTCTCTCTCTCTCTCTCTCTCTCTATATATATATATATGCTGGTCCCTGTAGTCTCTCTAGCATCTCCGCTTTGATGAGGCCGTCGCTGCTCCCCACAACACAAATCAAATCTATTGTACAGACATTAAAGCCTAACTACACATAAAGCAGACACACGGTGTGTGTATATATGTAGTATATAATATAATAATATAATATACACACACAGTGTACAACACAGTGTTTCTCAGCACAGTTTTTCTCAATCGCTTAGATGCATTTCCTGAAACTCTAACCTTCTTCTCAAAAAAACTGTAAGTGCACTTCTCACAACAGTAAAACAATGTATTCATAACACTTAACCGCCCCTGCAGAAGAGCCTCTAACATTTAAAATGTGTGACAACACACACACACACACAGTCAGTCCACCGCTACAACGATGTCACCACATGTGATCCTAAACCCAAACCCACACTCACACAACCCTGACCAAAGTATTTGCATCAAAACTGCACAGGCTGTGTAGGCCTACAGTGTTGCTGTCTGTTGAAGCCGTTCAAATAAATGGCTTAATTTTGCCTTATACGTTTTATTGTATGTATTTTTGATATTCAAATGAAGATTACAGTAATATGAATGTGTTTATTATAACTTTTGGTTTGTATCTTATATAGTAGAAACTGGGTTAGGCTCCGCCCCACCTTTCCAGGTAATGTGGGCGTGTTTGTATCTTATATAGTAGAAACCGGGTTAGGCTCCGCCCCACCTTTCCAGGTAATGTGGGCGTGTTTGTATCTTATATAGTAGAAACCGGGTTAGGCTCCGCCCCACCTTTCCAGGTAATGTGGGCGTGTTTGTATCTTATATAGTAGAAACCGGGTTAGGCTCCGCCCCCCCTTTCCAGGTAATGTGGGCGTGTTTGTATCTTATATAGTAGAAACCGGGTTAGGCTCCGCCCCACCTTTCCAGGTAATGTGGGCGTGTTTGGGAGGAAATTTTGGGCAGCTGAAGCCGTGGCTGAAGTTTTTAGTTTTTCAACCACTATTTGAGGACTTATTTTGACATAAGTGTTTTTTTTCGTTTTATTTTTTAATGTTAAAAAATGTCGTGTAGTTAATTTAGAGGTTTGTAACATTTTTGGAGGTCGTCAAATAAACAAATAAGCAAAGGCTTTTACAGTCGAACGCAGACACACTGTCAATGAAAAGATTTCCTGGACCCACAAATATGAGAAAAAACATCTTTATTTAATGTGTGTCTTCATCACATTAGATATCAGTCTCATTGGGCATGCGGTCTCTCCTCAGCACTTCAACATCACACCTGATGTCTTGCCTTGCAAGGCACAGAGGGAGGAACCTCCTCCAATGGGATGTCCTCACCACCAGCATTCATTCATCCAGTAAAGCTAACTGGTGATGGGGCTGGCGATCATACATCTTCCGCCTCCATGCTGAAAATCATTTTTACATTAAATTGGCGTGAGGAAGGATGAATAGGGTGGCGGTGTTATGCTTGTGTGTATTTAGTGCTCACAATTTGCACTTGTGGGATGAGATGGACAGCGTGTGTTCGCTGTTCCTCTTCAAAGTGTCTCACTCCAATCACCCATCATGCCTCTTTTTTGTACCAACACAAGGCTCATTGTACATATTCAGTGGCGTTTCTACATGTAAAAAACCGGTGGGGCTAGGCACTTTTTTTTTTTTTTAAATGACGTACCAGTGTCCGTGACGCCACCCGTTTGTTTTCACAGTCGTGGCAATCTTTGTGGAGGTTGACTCCGCCTGTTCCCGGCTATCCTGCACAACACAGGACTGTATGTAAAATCTAGTTCAACATCTGACCTGTGGAAGGCAGTAATACGCTAAACGGCTCTAAACCTATCAGTAAACCAAGCCAATGTGGAGGGGGTATTAGAATATATTCAAACAAATTACGGGGCATTTTAAATTTGTTTGAAATTCATTTTTTGAAAACGTTACAGCCCTAATATATTACAAATAAAATTGGTAATTTTCATAAAAAAGCAAAAGTATTTCAAAATAGAGATTGAGCTTTCTTCATTGGTCTAACTTACGTGTCAGTGTCCCACCATGCTGTTTGTAGCCCTGGCTTGGTGTGTCCCATTCTCTATTCAGCCCTCAGCTCCACCACAAGGAACTGTGGAAAGATAACCAGGACAGCAGGCAGGTACTGGGGCTCAACCATTACAAATAAAATATACTTTAACACTATTCAGTATGCTGGGCTTTTGGTTTTTGAACTAAGTGACTGTTATCCATGTATCATATATATTTAATTAATAAAGTACATTAGTGCAGCTTTTAATGTTTTATTGCTGACATCAAAACATTGCAATAATGAAAGTATAGTTTTTAAACTTTAAACTAAGCTTCCGCAAACCTAAAATGACACTAGTGCAAACAGCTGTAAGAGCCACTATAAGAACCCAATATCATGTTACCATGGAGACCCCCCATAGGCCTAGGCAGTGTCCTGGAGGAGAAACCAAAGATAACAGCTGTGAAAGAAAAGATTCAGAATGGCCTGTCTTGGTTTAAAGCCCACTCACCACGACAAGGTGCAGGCCAGGAGTGGGGACATATAAGACGGGACAAACATAAACAGACACAACATTGACAAGAACAACGCTTAACTGTCACTGTGTTACGGCAGAAGGTACCGCAGCACAACCACCATCTGTGATTCACAGGAGACATCCGTTGTCTCGTCGGCCTGTACAGCAACACATGATGTCTCGTCCACTTGTTCGGCTGTCCCTGTCCACTTCATACATGCAGTCTAGTAGTTGGTCCTGTATGGTGATGTCCCTTTGAATACGGGCTGAGCGTCATAGTGCCGCTGAAGCCGAGCATCGCCCTCACACCGTCTCAAAAATACACCGGAGTATCCCCGGATTCAGACCGCCGACTCGTCGTGACCCCGCAGTGCTGTCTCACATTTCCCACACAGTTTAATACAAGTGATGATCCGACCGAGTACATACCTGTTTTCGTTTGCGTACCTCCGACATGCTTGTTAGCAACTTCTCACACGGCGCACACGTGAGGACGAAGTCACTCGAGTCATGACTCATCACGCCGCGCCGCACACTACAGCCAATAGCTGCGAACAATGAAATGACGCTGTAGCGGAACGAACCATATATGTCCATACAGTGCCGGTGGGGATTGCCCTACCATAGGAAAAATATTTTTCTCCGTCCACTTCAACGGAGAACATGCTGAGCATGCGCAGTTCAATTTTTCAAGTCCCAATACACACTACCATTAGACAGGTGGGGCTAGCTCCACTTAAAGCCATTTCTAGCCCCACCAGCCCCCCTCAGGCTGAAGAAGCAAGCTAGGGTCGACTAAAAATGAACTAAAAGCGCCAAACATATTATTTTACAGTACTTTATGGGGAGATTTTTTTGAAATATATATATTTAAAAAAAAAAATGTATATATAATTTTTAATTTTTTTTAAATTTTTTTAATTTTTTTTTTTTTTTAATTTTTTTTTTTTTCTTGTGAGAGAAGGTGGGGCTCTGCCCCACCTGCCCCTAATGACCAGTCGCCACTGTACATATTATATATATAATATATACTATTCTGCATGCAATGATTTACCCAACGAAACAACTGTGTCAATGCAAGAGGCCGATTGAGGAAAGTACAATCTGTTTTGACCTGTCATAATTGAATGAGAATTGCATCGACACGATGACGAGGCAATTGTTGTTCAGCATTTCGTGTGAACACAATGAGAACTGAAATAGTGTCGCGGCCAATGGCCTTAATGGTGCTGGTTGAGAGGTACTGTTGGAGAATGACGTTACACACATTTGGTAAGTGTGTCTAAGCAATCGAGAAAAAGTGTAATACTGAGCTAACGAAGTGTGTTGTGAAAATGGTGTCACCTGTCAACGATGGTTAGTTGTTGTTGTTGTTGATTCATTGCTTGATTCAGTATTGATGAATTGTGCTGTATTGATGTCTGTGGCAGCTCTGGCACTTCCTCTTGTCTTGTTTACTTGTCACGAAGCAGTGTGCGCTCGTGTGTGTGTGCGTGCGTGTGTGCGTGCGTGTGTGTGTGCGTGCGTGTGTGTGTGTGTGTGTGTGTGTGCGCACGCGCGCGTTGCGGCCTGCGCATATATGGGAGCGCGTGCGAGGCAACATGCCATTTCGTGGGGAACCTTCAAAATGGCCTCCGTGGTGGTGATGATGAGGAGGAGGAGGAGGAGGAGGAGGAGAGTGGGAGGTGTTGTCATAGCGATGCATAGACTCTATATAATACTGTCGACTAGATCCATTGAAGTGCACCAAAGCATTTAGTCCCCTGAAGTTTTTTGGGAGTTCATAATTACTAACGTCTGAGAGGTGAGCTGATGAGCACAGACAGCAGCGACTCGCTGGGACATGAAGTTGTTTGGCCTTCACAAAGCGCCGGATGCATCACTAGATTCGGTGTAGTTGCAGTGAAGAGTTACGACTTTCACAGAAAACACGGGATGCAGATAGTGTATTGTCGGCATAATTTCACGTGAACTTTGTTCGTTAATTGTGTTAGTAAAACAAGCTTTTATCTTCCCTTATAGCCTTCTTTGCTAAAAGCATTCATGTCCAGCAGTGCAGGCGTTTGAAAGGCTATTAATATTGAAGATGAGCACTTGCACATCTTGTAGGATTGTTAAAACATGTCCCTGTCTTCATCGTTGTTCTGTTCATCTAGAGAAACTTTAGTATGAAATGTTTTCTGCTGTTTTCATGTAGCGAGCATGTGTTTGGTAATTGTTGTTTTGCTGTT
>JAOPHQ010005940.1:0-17146 GCA_030340625.1 Merluccius polli
GAGTGTGTTGTGTGTGTGTTTGTTTGTGTGTGTGAGTGTGTCTCCTTCTTTCCTGTTCTCCTGTCTCTCTCTGTGGTGTGTGGTTGTTGTGTGTGGTGTGTGTGTGTGTGGGTGTGTGTATGTGTGTTGTGTGTGTGTGTGTGTGTGTGTGTGCGTCTCTCTTTCCTGTGTCTCTTTCTCTGTCTCTCTCTCCTGGCTGTCTCTCTCTCTCCCTAACTCTCCATTTCATAGGAATCGATACACAGCAGGTTTGATAACGTGCAAATGCAAGTGTGTGTATATGGGTCATGAAATTAATTGCACTTAGGGATATTGCAACATTTTCTCTGTGTGTGTGTGCGTCTCCTCTTTCCCTGTGTCTCTTTCTCTCTCTCTCTCTCTCTCTCTCTCTCTCTCCTCTCTCTCTCCTCTCTTCTCTCTCTGACATTGGGCTCCTAAAGCATTTCATAGGGATCGATACCACATTGAGTACATCTAATAATAACAAAAAAGGATTTTAGATAGGCTCTCCATGCAATTATAATACAAATCCCATAATACAAAGTCTGTCTGTGGGTCTGTGTCTGTGTAACAGCTTACACCTCATTTCATTCAACACCTGCACAGTAACCAAACCCTTTTATCAAACTGCAGGGACACATCCTAAACCAAACACAGGTCTGTTTCTGATTGGTCGAAAACAAAGTGCCAGGTGTCATTAGTGACCTATTGTATATGGTCATCACTTTGCACTAAGTAAAGCCAACCAAAACTAGCTAGTCAGAGTAATACAACTGCACTGTCTTCCTCAACACAAATACCCTGTGCTTGAAAACCATGAAGCCCCAGAACATAGGAAAACATTAGAAAACATTAAAAAACGAATAGAAAAAATCTTGACAAAGAAAATGTTCCTGCAGGATCCAGAACAAAATGATGGTTTCTATTGTGACATAATCACACACGTGACACATGGCATCCAGGAACAGCCAGTAGGCCAAAGCAATGTGCTTTCACACTATACTGCTGATGTCGTCATGTATCTGTCCCTGACCAACAGCGTGTCTGGTAGTTATTGGATCACCACCCAAGATGCATTTCAAGGCCATGTGTGAACAGGGCCTCAACTATGTCCATGTTGCATAGCTGTCAACCCCTTTTCATCTACTTTACTTTACCCCTTCGCAAATGGGCATATCTGTATCAACTGTCTGTAAACACATGAACACAAATGACAATGTTTTTTGTATTTTTATCTTGTTCTTTAGAGATGTGTGCGGTTATGTTGTTGGTGGGTTGATTATAAGCTAGATCCTTTGTTACAGTTGATGTATTACTTGTGTTTTATGCTATTTATTCTATTAAGACATGTGTTATTATCATCTAATGGACATATTTTAAAGTGTGTCAAAACAATGTAATGATTATATTGTTGAAACAATATGGTAAATGGTAAATCGACTGCATTTATAGAGCGCTTTTCGGACCAGTGGCCTCACATTAACTTATTCACACATTCATACACCGACGGAGGTGTCAACCATGCAAGGCAACAACCAGCTCGCCGGCTGTCACCTTGACAATAACTTTTCCAAAATAGAGAAGCAACTTCACTCATATGACATCAGCGTATTTCAAAACATGTCTCGCATGTTTTTGTAATACGCCACAAGATGCAGAGTGACAAGGCTTTCTGTCTCAGTCGCAGAACCATATGATTCATCACTCAGAGGAAGTTACGTTTAGCCCGATTAAGAGAAAATTAAATTGTATTCCATGTAGCATGTATTCAACCCCTAGAACTACTACATCAGCCATGTTTGCAAATCTTCAGCCTTTTAAACGTATTACAGGCAAAGGCGTATAATGGTCCTATACACAATCAGCAAATTTTTTAGGGAACAGGTCAACAAATGCCATAATTTAACAGAAGGACATTGGTAGTGTCCACACATTCAGTGGGATAGTACAGCAAGGTGGCAGCAGAATGCCAGGTTGACTACACAGACTGCACATTGACTTAAACAGTCACTGTTCATGTAGGCCTACTACATTAAATCGTGACTTTACATCTTTAAAGACAAGCGTGTTGCTATTATTCAGCAATAATATCTTCAGAAAATGGGCAATTCATGAATAGGCTACTGGAATAAAAAAGAAAAAAAGGATGTTTAGTAAGGTAGTATTTATTGGCTGTTACTTCAGTAGGCCATTTGGTTGTCGCCCATACCATATGAGCCCAAAGCTGGTTCAAAGCGAAATAGGATTTAAAGTCCTCTTAAAGCCAGCGGCCGTGGAGGTCAGAGTTTAATCAGGTGTGTTGCGTGACCCGCACCACTTGGACCGCAGTCTCCCTCATCACTGCACACCCAGCCATTTAACACGTCACAAACCATATCACCACATTATATATATATTATATATATATATATATATATATATTAAATATATATATTATATATAATATATATATATAAATATATATATTATTATTATTATTATTATTATTATTTTTTATTTTTTTTACACGTCACTATCCATATCACCATATTTAATATATATGTGTGTGTGCGCTCGTGAAGAGGGCGTCCGAGCGGGGGGGGGGGAATCTCGCGGGATTTGCCAACCCGTTGAAAAGGTAGCTCCGTGTTGCAGCGGGACGACAGACGGCGGTAGCACACAGGTAGCTAGCTAAGTACCGCCTCACCTAGCGACGCCTCGCCTGACCCAATTGGGCCGCCTGGCGTTCAGCACCACCTCCTCCTCCAGCTCGTCGTCGTCGTCTCATCTCGACGTCGTTTAGCGTCAAGCTTTCTTGTCCTTCACACACACACCACACACACACGTACACCGTCCTGGAGGAAGATGTTACCTGGGAGACGGAGATCCGCGGTCATGTCGCTGGCGGTCGCGGTGCTGGGAGCCGTGATGCTGCAGTCCGTGTCCTCCAGAACGGTAGGACCGCGCGGTGTCTCCACCGGTTTACACCGCCGGTCCCGGTGATGAATGGCTCATCCCTCATTCATTCATTCATTCATTCATTTGATGGTGAAGTGCACCGAAGGCTTGAGGATTGAGGATGCGCCTCATTTTGGTTGCTATAGAAAAAATAGATGTAGCCTAAAACATAGGCTATCTCTCTCTCTATATGTATATATGTATATATTTATATTTATTTATTTTAATTTTGTGTACATAATTGATGGAGACATATATTAACACAGCATCGAAAAGCATCTCGGATGAATAATAATAATAATATGATGCTGGTGTTTCCAGTGGGAGTGGTGAGTGGCGCACGGGACGCTCCGCTGCGGGTGCACGCGGGGCCCGCGCGCGCTCCCTAATAATAACGCGTCCCTTTTAAAGTGCGGCGGCGGCGGCTGGACGCCGACGGGCCCTCCGCCCTGCAAGGACAAGCTGTGCCCATAAGGTTAGGGAGTCATTTGGAGAGACAGAGAGGGTGGCTGTGTGTGTGTGTGTGTGTGGTGTGTGTGTGTGAGTGTGGTGTGTGTGTGTGTGTGTGTGTGGTGGGGAGGGGGTGTCGTGTGTTGCCTGCATAATCCGCTCCTTTCATTTTGAGTTGATCCACACCAGCAACATGCAATGCAATGCTTTTCCCCCCCCCCCCCCCCCCATCCTCTCCTCAGTGGTGTAGTCCTCACCCAGGTGCAGGGTGCAGGGCGCAGGGCTGCAGGGCGCAGGCTGTGGACATGCCCCGCGTCACGCCACACATAACATAACATGACATCAGATGAAAGGGACCAGCGCTGTAAATAGCACCGGTCCGTTTTGCGGCATGTGTCTATTTTTAGAGATGCCGGGATGCTGCACCGGTGGGGGGGGGGGGGGCTTTTTAATGCGCTCCTCTGTCCGCGACGGTGGCTCTGTTGCGCGTCCGTCGCCGCCACGGGGGCGCGTGATCCAGAGGCGTATCGGTGTGGGGACGTCTGACTTTTGGACCTCAGGGATTGACCCGTTATCTCACCAAGCCAGACCTCCTCTCGCCGAACAATAGGACAGCTGCTGTTCTGAACTGGTTACAGCTAAGCCCCCCCCCCCCACCACCCATCTCTCTCTGTCTGTCTGTGTCTCTGTCTCTCTCTCTCACCTTCTCCCCCCCCCCCCCAGAGTAGGCGTTGGAGTGAGGGGGAGAGAGTGAGAGAGAGAGTGAGATCCCCTGGCCCTATTAGGACGGACCCTTGGTGATGAAACCGTAACATTTATAGGAAGTAGGCTATATATTCTTGAAATCCGGCGTCCCGCGGTCTGCTGGCCTACATGAGTCTTCGTTAAGGGGGACCGTCCCCACAGTGTCTTTTTCGCGCTGCGTAGTCGTGGAGTCAAATAGTTAGGTGGCTATGAGTTAAATGATCTCCCCTTGGTGGAGTAACGCAGCGCTTATATCTTCACGTTTCTAATGGTTAAAGAAGCCGTGAACATATAAACCCCATATTTCCATCTTGGGAACTGAACACATTGTGATAAACATGTAAAAATATGCAGATAAAGGTTTGTGTGTGGTGTGTGTGTGTGTGTAGAGCCATTAACGACACACACACACACAACACACAAGAGATGAGTCATTTGTCTGTGCTTAATGCTAAGTGATTTGTGTCAGTTGAAGATGTCCCGAATGCAACAGTCACGTTGGTAAAGGAACGAAGGGCCTGCGGGGTAAGGCAGACATCAGCTTTGTGTCTGTGACTCTTTAGATTTGCCCCATGGAGTTTCCTCTTGACTTCGCGAACGCGTACCTGATTACAGAGGAAGAGAGGAGAGTACAGAGATGTACGGCGAGGCACAAAGCCAAGGCTTAGTTTGGTAGCCAAGGGGGCTGCGGGTGTGTTTGCTTCAATTAATTACACATTTCCTCCAAGTGGTTTGCATGTGGGTTGGCCATCGAGAGATTAATCTCAACAGTGAAGTAAATGAAGTGAGGTTACTTTATTATCTATGGAGTATGGGAACGGAGGTGAGAGAGATAATTGTTGTTGCTGTTGTTAACCAAAGTCGGATTTTACACAGCATCGATGATGTCCCCTCCCCCCGCGGTGTTGGTACCCCCTGTCGCCATCGGCAACCAGATTTAGTCCACCGGCAACCGTTTCAGGGCCGCTAGCTCGTAGTCCAGAGATGGTCATCACCGGTCACGAGGGGGACGACCGGGCTGCTGTGTTTATTTCTAAAATAAAATTGTGTTGTTTTTGTAATAAATGTGTTGAGTATTGGTTTCTTGGTTTGTCATTCTATGCCATTGTTTTATTTAAAGTGTTTGCTACAGGCTATGTTACGTAAGATTTTCATAGCCCTATGAGAATAGCTCATTTGAACCAGTTATATAAGATAAGACAGGACTTTACTAAGCAAAGACAGGACAAATGTAGCAAAATCATATTCCAGATGTGCTATGTAAAGGTATTCAGTACAGTGAAATGAAATGACATTAAAAACCCATTCAAATCTGTGAATTCATCCCAATTAGGCTGTTAACCTGCGACAATCATGGAGCAACGTGGAATTACTGCCCAGCCTCGACCAAAGTAATGCGCTAAAACGGACATGTCACTAACATCCGATTATAACGTCGCATTAAAAGCATGACAGCTGCAGATAGATGCGCGGGGCCGTGATGACGGCAGGCGTTGGGACAGGCTGGCTTCGGCGTGAGGGAGCCAGTCGGCGCGCGGTCGCTTCTCTGTCGCAAGAGAAGCGATTTGTAATATATTTTTTTCATGCAATCAAAAATGTTATTATCAAGATGATGCCCTCCGGTTGGCAAGACACGCCGCCGCGTATGGCGCCGTGTGGAAACGGTGACGTGGGTATTTCCCCTCGCTTGTAATCCTTCCAGGTCTGGCTGGTTGAGTCTGCTGCTGGCTGTTAAGTGCTTCTATGGAAACAGAAGGGTCTATTGCCATGCGCCCACGCTCTCCCCGGGGACCCGGAGCTGCAGCTTCCATAAATCGTCCGTCAATCTAATGCCGTGTCCACCATCCTGCCTATGGGCCCTGCCAGGTTTACTGCTGCGGCGGCGGCGCTGCTCTCTAAATCGGTGACTGCGCTGTGCATTAAAACCAACACAACATTCTCTTCATTTTTATGTGTTCGTTTTTAAGATGGACTAATGCTCACGTTGTCTAATGTGAATAATATATATAAGTATGTTTAGTCGATAATGTAAGCAATTATGTGATGGACAGACGGATTTGGAAAAAGACAAGGTCACTTGAAGGACAGGGCGCAGGAACCGATGCGTGTCATGCTATCGGATTGAAAATGAGATGAATATTTCCGTGCTATAGGAACGTCTCTCATGTCAGACTACCAACTGCTTCCCCTCTCTTGTACAGTAACAGTGGTGGTGATGGATGTCTGTCGCGTCTCGCTTCTGACGTTGCATTATCCCGTTGTGACATTCTGCTGGGGCAAAACCATTTTCACGACGCACAGGGGTGTGTGTAACAAACGATCAAGGGCCACTCCCATTATCTCCCATTTAATATAATTTCTCCATCACTGGTCTGTTTTTTTGTAATTGCTTTTGCATAATCTCTCTTTCGTTAACTCCTTCTTGAATGCATTCCTCTTTTAACTTCCCCCACTTTCTTTGACATTTTCTGATCTTTTCCGTTTTTTCTTTTACACCATCCCCTTTCTTTGCTTGGTTTCTTGGACATGCTTTCTGCCCCTCCCCGCCCTGCCCCGCCCGCCACCACGACCCGCTATACCCCAATACCCCCCCCCCCTCACCAGCGGGCTTCATCAAGTCCCCTTGTCCGAGACGAAGCTCACAGGCGACACGTTTGAGCTGTACTGCGACGTGGTGGGCAACCCCACGCGGAGATCCAGTGGTGGTACGCCGAGATCAACCGCGCCGACTCCTTCAGGCAGCTGTGGGACGGCGCCCGCAAGCGGCGGGTGTCCATTAACACGGCGTACGGCGCCAACGGCGTCAGCGTGCTGGGGGTCACGCGCCTGGCGCTGGACGACTCGGGGACGTACGAGTGCAGGGCCAGCAATGACCCGCGGCGCAACGACCTGCACCAGAACCCGGCCACCACCTGGGTCCGCGCTCAGGCCACAATTACGGTGCTGCAGGAGTGAGTGGGTCAGTGTAGGGAGTAGAACTCACATTGGTGCCCAGGACTAATATCCCAGAATCCCTCTCCTTCTCTGGTGCCCCCCCCCCCCCCCCCCCCCCCCCCCCTAAAACCACGTGTTTTCTGTGTTCACCCCCCTCACCACCCCCCCCCCCCCCCCCCCCCCCCCCCACCCAGATCCTCAGATACCCATGAGTAGGGCTGGTGAACGATAAACGGTAAAAAAAATTATTCATGTATTGTGATTATTTTTGACCGATATTCGCGATTGCGATATGATTCACTATTAATGGAATGATTGATCACTTTTTGCATCCTCAGCTGTTTCATTTTCCACTGAATAAAACGATTAAAATCACGATATGTGACATTTGTTGGGTCTGTTATAAACAGACATGTTTTCGTAAAAGTTGCAGCTCTTGCGATTTTGATTTATTGCTACTTGGGTCATATTGCAATTTCCGATTAAAAACTCGACGAATGGTTCAGCCCTACCGTAGAGCAGAGCTTCAGTCGTCTCCTCCAGAAGACGCTGTAGCGCTATAACCGAACTCTCCAAAGTGAATATCGATCCCTGACCTGCTGCGCCTAACCGACTCTACCCTTTCTCTCCCACCCAGATTAGAGTCGTATCGGGGAATGTCTTCTTCTTTCTGTTTCCTTTTGAACCCTTTTGACCCCCAACTTGAGTCGCCTCTATCCCTCTATCCCCCTGTTATCACTTCCCTCCGTTTCATCACATATCTTCCCTGTCACTTCCCCGGAAGTGGATATGATTGATGTTCCCATGTAACATTATTTTCCCCCTGAAAGCTTTGGTGTGACTTTAGTTGTGATCTGATGTGATGTAATGTGGTTTGAAATAGAACGATGTTGTGGTTCTAGTAGACTGACTACAGTTACATGCAATCGATATGTATTCTACGAAACGTTATAAATTATTGAACGTGTGTGTGTGTGTGTGTGTGTTGCAGATCTTTTGCTTCAGAAAGCAAACCTTACGGCCTTTGAATTGTTCCCCTGGGAACACTTTATTAGACGAAGAAGATCAGAGAGACTGAAGTGTAAAATAGTACGCTTAATTCAGTGTATACCACAAAGTAATTGTGGTATACACTGTAATTTTTTTTTTAATTAGATCTAATATAGACAGAAATGGTTGCGTGAAAAGCTGTTTTAATTGGACGACATTCGAACGGCATGTAACTGAAGTATGCAATCTGTATTTGTCATGTGTGTTTTTAATGCGTGACTCCACCAGCGACCGTGCCAGCGGTATGTAAACCTCTCTTACTTGAACCTTTTGGACCCAAATCCCGGAGATCCTAGCGCTATATCTCACCCCCGAGCCGTCCTCACCACTCCACACTTGTCCCTTTCTTAGTTCCCGTACCCGACGTGTGTTTAGTTTCTTCAGCGAGCCGCTGCTTATTTTTCCCCCGATGGCGGCCCCCCCCCCCGTTGTTTTCCGTTTCAGAGCCGTCCCCTCGCCTCCTCCGAACACACCACCCCTCCCCACGGACTCCTACAGCCCCCCCAATCACCTGCAGTGCAACCTGAGCACCGGCTACCTGGCCCACGACGAGAGCTTCTGGATGAAGAACGGCGAGGAGATCGAGGAGACGCGCACCACAAACAGGAACACAGAGTACAAGTGAGTGAGGGCTCTGGATAACGTATACCGTAGCCCGCGCAAGCACAGCGCGCTACCAGGGGTGCAGATCCGATGTCAGGATTGGGGGGGACACAAAAGTGTTTGTTTTGCCCGTATGCAACTCATACCCATGCCGCCATTCATTCAAAAAGTATTACTGCACAGGGAATCATTTATTGTGCTTACCTTTCTTGTGTATTTGTCCTAAACAGCCAACAGCGCGTATCACTGCTTACCTTAACCGTTATATTAGTAAATTCATAATTTAAAGGGTCTCATGTAATGTCTATTCATGGTCTTATCTTTCACCCTCCCTCCAACCCTCCCAGATCCCCAACTCTTCTCACCATCTTCCAGTGTATGGGACTACTTTATGCATGACTGATCGATATGAATAATTTAGGGTATTTTTATTGCTATGTCATAGGACGTATACATTAGTCCACAAGTGTTTTTAGTGAGGTTTGTTTTACGTTTGGTCTTGTGCAGGCAGGTGAAGCCGAGAGGAGACGACGCCGGGGTCTACATGTGCGTTTACACATTTGACAAGGCTCCCCCGGCCAACGCCCACCATTGAGATTAAAGGTATTATGAATGTGCACCGCTAGCATGCTGCATGCGTTTGTTTCTCTGCTTCCGCCGAACGGGTTCACCGTTGTACATGAACCGGTAGTCCTGATACTGGGACGAGTGGCAGCTGAGTGTCAAGTGTGGGACCTTTTGTTGTGTATGGATCTGAAAGAAATAGGGGGCATCTCATCGCCCTTGCCACCTCTCGCCTGACCAGCAGCTGTGCGTGGCTGTTTGGCGGCAGATGGTGCCTTTGTCTGTCTGATGGCCAGGGGATTATGTCTCAGTGGTCAAATCTGCCCCTGCCTTTTTTTTTTTTCCTGCAGTCAGACGTGCACTGCCTGCATTTGGAGGCAAATTGGATTTTTGCTTGTGCCAGCTTCCATTTTATGGGTCTCTTCTGCCTGTGAAGGTAGAAATGGTTTTGTTTGGGGTTTATCGTTCCCTATAGCCAATAGAGCAATTATTATCGGATTATTGTATGAAATTATTATATTAACAGAAAATTCAATGCTCATTCAAAGTTACTGACGGGGAACATATTGGAAGGGTGCATATATTTCATATATAAATGCCTCGGGAATGTTCATAATTGTATTTGATAATACTGAATACTTTAATCCACTCTCAGTGGAATGACCTTGTCCCACTGTGTCATTTCCCTGTGTCATGTTATCGTGGGTTTAATCCTTCATGCTTAATGTGTTTAAAGAACACATTAAACATGAATGGACTCTTTTGACAAAAAACTTAACAATCCAACCAGAAATGATGGCAACAACATTTAATTCCCTCCGTTATTCGCAGTAATTTCCAGGTTTAACTGAGACTGAAATGCAACTCCTTTTAAGGAACCCTTACCAATGGTTGCATTGGACTCAAAATACAAACAAGACCAGTGAGCTGTTACCTCTGTGTCACAAAGATGTATGAGGTGTACTGCATTCATTTGGGGGGAAAAAACAACAATGTGCCCTTTTTTGTCTCGTGATTCTGTTTTTTCTGTGATCTTTTGTGTGCTGCGTATCAGGTAATTACGAGAACCTGGGAAATTGTAGCTCATCCCAAATGATTGAATTGCACCCAGAAATGAAACCTGGCTTCTATCTTAACCTCATGAACCGACGTCGCTAATCGCCATCGCTCCTCGTTTTCAGCCGCTCCTGACATCACGGGGCACAAGCGCAGTGAAAACAAGAACGAGGGCCAGCATGCGATCCTCTACTGCAAGTCTGTGGGGTTTCCCCATCCCAACTGGACCTGGCGCAAGTTGGACAGCGGAGCCTTCATGGTACGTCCTTCGTTCTGGAAGAGGAAACCTATCCTACACTGGCCTCGATTTATGGCTTCAAAATAAAGTCCTTGGTTTCCCACTTTTATGTAAAGTAAGAGGTGTGACTCAGTAAAACTGCGGTGCAGGTGCTGAGACACAAATCAATATTGGGAGTCTGAGGGGGGTTTCAGAGAGGAGCGCCTGTCTAAATGTTTGCATTGTGTACAATGCTGTATAATGCAATGTACACAAAAAACGCTCAAGGGCCCAGATCTCCCCACTTCACTAGGCACACTAGCTAGGAGTGTAGTATCAGCGACAGCCTATCTGAAAGCCACTTCAGTTGCCCATGTCAAGACTGAGTCATGTTGTGTCTACATCTTCCACCTATTTCAAATTAAAAGTCACCGCGGCCGATGATGTGGAATCATTTGAACATTAATAGGTAGAGCTGGATTGGATATTCACCTACCTATTGAAAATGACCATACTTGATTCAGCTTTATATATATTATATATCAGTAACATTTGTAGAGGTATTATCCTTTATCCTTTTGTCAAATCCAAGCATGTCCAACACTGGGACGGTGCAATATAATGTTGTATAACCGGCAGCGATTTTCTTCTTGTTTAAAGTTCGACTTCTTTAGAAGGCGACACATAAGACAACATACTGGACTCCAGTTGTGTTGATATGTGAAATTAAATTGGAAAAACAACAAATACAGTCACACTTTCTTTGTGTTATGCTGCATACAGAGATGGGGTTAAAGTGGATCAATAAAGACCTCTCTACAAGTCAATAGAATACAATTTATAGTTATTCTCATAACATAGTCATGCTAATCATATTAACTATGATTACTTTGACTAATAGCATCTGTCGCTGGAGCGCACACACACATACACATACACACACACACACATATGCACATACATTACGCTTCACAGAGATTGAAAAATGGATTGAGAAAACGGAGCTCATTCGTTTTCTCCGCCTCCCATTTGAGTTTCAACCTCATTCTGCTCCTTTCCAGGACATTGACAACTCCTCCGGACGCTTCTCCGTCAGCAACAAGGACAACTACACCGAGCTGCGCATCGACAACCTGGACATCGGCCTGGACCCGGGCGAGTACCAGTGCAACGCCACCAACGTGATCGGCACCTCCTCCGTCACCTCCATCCTGCGGGTGCGCAGCCACCTCGCCCCCCTGTGGCCCCTGCTGGGCGTCCTGGCCGAGGTCATCATCCTGGTGGTCATCATCGTCGTCTACGAGAAACGCAAGAAGCCGGACGACATCCAAGACGGTGAGTTCGTACGAGTGATATGTTCGATGAGGAGGAGGAGGAGGAGGAGGATGAGGATGATGATGATGATGATGATGATGAAGAAGAAGATGATGATGATGATGATGATGATGATGATGATTAGGGCTGGGCAGTATATCGATATTGTATCAATATCACGATATAAGAATAGCTACTCTCGAGTTTGGATATCTTAATGTCGTGATGTGACATAGTGTTGTTGTCTTCTCCTGGTTTTAAAGGTTGCATCACAGTAAAGCGATGAAAGAGAGTGAAGATGCGATATCGCGATGTATAGGCTATCATTATGAGATATTAAATGGCCGACATCGAGGTCGAGGTTTTTGGCCACATGGCCCAGCCCTAATGATGGTGGTGGTGGTGGTGGTGGTGGTGGTGGTGGTGTGGTTCTCTCGCAGACATTACAGCGAAACACGCATTACAGTGTTTAAAAAAAAAGTGAATCACAGACTGCTAGTGTAATATGTTTGCGAGGGTGTTAACACACACTCTTCTGGATCCAAAGCCAAGGGACTGTGTTGTTGTTGTTGTTGTTGTTGTTGTTGTATTTTTGTGCCCCTAGTGAGGAAACGGTGATGGGAGAGTTACTCCTTTTGGTGTCTGCTTATGTCATTTCCTCCGCAGCGGAACGCCGTCTTGCCCCTGACCCGATACACGTACCCTCGGTCTGCACTCAATAATTTAGTCTGACCATGTTGACCAAACACACACACACGCACACGCAAGCACACACACACACACACGCACACACGCACAGTGACACTCACCTCGTAAGGACCAGTTTCACGCATTTAATATTCATCAGATATATGACACTGCACGGTAGGAAAAGGCAGGCAGCTGTCAATTATTTATGGCTTTCAAGGGACTCGTTGCCCCCCCCCCCACCCCCAAGACGAGTCATCCAAGAGGGACAACATTACGTATACGACCAAGCATTTAATCTCAAGGCCCTCGCTGATAATTTATGCACTAGTGATATTTTGATGACCTTTTCTTTTCAACCTGAATTTCAGCGTTGTCACGTCGTGTGAGCAGCGGGTGGAAGACTAGTTCACAATACGTCACAGAAGATTTGGGTTGTTTGTAGTCTGCAATGGAATTACTATTGATTTCATGGTCAGCAGCAGGTTGTCGCCCGATGGGTAGACTTGACGGCGTCAGTTTCGGGAATTGTCCTTGTGTGTGTTTTTTTTTTCTTTCAGCACGTTAAAAAGCATACAAGCTGGGGTAACAATTCTAGGAATCAGGTTATAGCTTTGGGTGTTGACATTTTTTTTAACAGATTACTATATTATTTCCCATCCTCCCCCCCTTCCCAAATCGCATAACCCAAAACTCATTTTTGTGGTAAGTGAAAGATTGTGCATGCCTCGTGAATTCTTAACAAGCATTCAGCGCCATCTTCTGCTCTCAACTGACTGCATCATTATTCATAGGACTGCTTTTAGCTCCGCAGGACACAGAGTCAACATTGTATAGTATACATCCCTTACATTAGTTTTTCCACAATTAGATATACAAATGCTGTACACAAGTTTATTTGAGAACAGGTTTCATTAGCGGCTCCTCAAATGTTTCCTCAGTGTGGTCGCATGCTCATTCTTATAAGCCACAAGTAGTTTGCTTTTACCAATGTGCGTATCGAGTCGCTATATTAATAGTGACGTTATTAAGAGCGCTGTCATCGCTACAAGGGCTGATGGCTTTTTGGGCAATGCGTGTCTGTGCATGTGAAAAAAAAAATCTATGTCCAAACTTAACCTTTTCTGCCTGCCCTCAACCTAATTGTGCCTAACCTGCTAACTTTGTTTCTGACGTGTGCTTTTGTGCTGGTTTTCCATTCATCCGCGGCGGTGCTTGTGTGTGATTTCGTGCCAGTTTAATGGTGTTCTCATACACAAGGCCTGTTCACTGTCCAGCCTCTTCCTTTAACCATTGTCCTCCCATGAGCATGATGGCAACCTCTGTCTGCGCCGCTAGAATTAACGGGACCATTAAGACCAAGCGTGTTACAGCTGTTCAGCTGCTGTGGCATGCTGCCATTTATCATGCTTGTCACCTAAAATAACAACAAAAAAGGAGTCAATTCATGCATACATTGTTTTTTATTATTATTATGATTATGATGGTAATGATTATTATTTTTTTTATTATTTTTTTATTTTTATATATTTTATATATTTTTTTATTTTTTTATTTTTTTTTAACTATTCTAGTTGTTAACACTTCTGTTTCTATTGTTCTGTTTTTATGTATCTCCTGGTCTTCATTTCTCACTGTGTTCCCTTGTTGCTTCAGATGACGAACCAGCCGGACCAATGTGAGTGTACACATACAGCAATAACTTGCTTTTTAATATTGTTTTATCCGTTACTATTTATTTCTGTCACAGATTGAATAGCTCAAATGTTTCATCTGAATTTTGGGTCAAGCAGCAATCATTTATTTATTTCATTTAATTTGAATTGTAGTTGTTTTACGTAGTTACAAATTATTCATTTTTGATTGTTGAAATTTGCACCAATCGCTCCTTGTTTCAGGAAAACCAACTCCACCAACAACCACAAGGACAAGAACCTCCGCCAGAGGAACACCAACTGAGCTGAATGTGTCCCAAGTAAGACAGAAACCCTCCCACCCCCGCGAGACGCTCACCTACAGCCATTAACAGCAGTTAAATATCGATTGGTGGTGTCAGTAACACAACATACTAATGATGCAATTTCTCTCTTCTCTCCTTTTTCTTTTCTTTTTGACAGATAATATAAAATATGTATTGACCATATGAAGGTAAACAAGATGAAAGTGCATAGGATTTTAAGTTAATAAGAAATATCTGCCATTAAAGTATGGATGTGGGGGGAGGGGGTTAAAATGGCTGTACTGTATGAGGCATGCCTTATGAGTTTATGAAGTGAGGAAGGAGGCCGGCTCAGGCCCACTTCGTTATTAAATCGTTAATGTTATAACCATTGTTGCTGCATGCAGTTGTTGGTGTTTATTTATAGATTCTCTTCAGGTTTGCATTTCTTTCTTTCTTTTTTTTTTTGTTCCTTCTTTTTTTTTTTTTTCCCGGACCAGTTTTAAAGTAATAATGCATGCAAGATTTTGACCTTCTGTTTGATACAGAAAAGGCTTTTTCTTATTTATTTATTTTTCCTTGAGAGTGGCTCAACTTAAGATAATCTGTACCCGGCGATCTAGAGGAAAACAGCAGAAGAAAGCTGGTATGACAGCTGTGTACAGTTTTATCATTTCACTGCATACCATTTTATAAACTACCAAGCTACTCGTTTCCTTTTATCAAGACGATTGTTACCTTTACATTTCAAGGGCTTTTGCATTGTCCCTCTAAATCTAGTTTCTTTTACTTAATGTATGCACTGTATGTATTAAATCACTATAACTATGTCAGAGGTTAATATGAAAAGTATGCAGATAATGCACTTAAATGTTGAGAATAGTAGAAAACAGTATAAACTTAAAGAAAATCTGTACTCTTATCATTCTAACATAATGTTTTTTTTTTAATCATGTGTATTGTATAGCATGGCGATTATCCTATGCAATTATAGCTCATATCAATATATTATAAATGACATTGCAGCTTTTTATTTATCTGTGATAAAGCTTTAAACTAGTAAGATAGAGTGTTAATGACTAACCACACGGCTGCATGACTTCTCTATAGCTATATGGAAAGAGTTTTAAGAGGGCCCAGGGCTGGCAAATGTAAATCATTCCCGAGATCTCATTTTTAAAAATAAAACATTGAAAGATATTATCGCGTGTCATAACTTCTCAGTGTGTCCTACCTTTGTGTCATTGTGTTGGATGTTGATGTGACAATACTCTACTCGTATTTTACCCTTCTCCCCCTGCTGTCCTCCCGTTTAAATATTGTCCCGTAAATCTCCAGTATATTTAACCTTTCTTATAATAGGTTTATAAGAACATGAACCTTTTAATAACCACCTAACTGTAGTCACTCACTTAATGTAGGAACTAGTGAACCCAATCCTTGTTGCACTGATACTTTAAAGTGAAGTGGTTGCCAAGTGGTGATTTTAGGACTCAATGTGTGTCCCCTTGACTAAATGTAAGGGGGATGTGGACAGCGGTAGGGGTGGTGGGACGGTCCTGTCCCCTTGTCTAAGGGGGATGTGGACAGTGGTAGGGGTGGTGGGACAGTCCTGTCCCCTTGTCTAAGGGGGATGTGGACAGTGGTAGGGGTGGTGGGACAGTCCCTGTCCCCTTGTCTAAGGGGGATGTGGACAGTGGTAGGGGGTGGTGGGACAGTCCTGTCCCCTTGTCTAAATGTAAGGGGTGTGTGGACAGTGGTAGGGGTGGTGGGACAGTCCTGTACCCTTGTCTAAATGTAAGGGGTATGTGGACAGTGGTAGGGGTGGTGGGACAGTCCTGTACCCTTGTCTAAATGTAAGGGGTATGTGGACAGTGGTAGGGGTGGTGGGACAGTCCTGTCCCCTTGTCTAAATGTAAGGGGTATGTGGACAGTGGTAGGGGTGGTGGGACAGTCCTGTACCCTTGTCTAAATGTAAGGGGGATGTGGACAGTGGTAGGGATGGTGGGACAGTCCTGTACCCTTGTCTAAATGTAAGGGGGATGTGGACAGCGGTAGGGGTGGTGGGACGGACCCGGGGCGGGGCACCGGAAAATGTCCCTTATTTTCAAATCCCAATGTTGACAGCACTGCTGGGGACAGCGAAGGAAGGAAAGTTAAGTTATTCTACATTTGGAAACAGCGCCACCTAGGTAAACTCTAGGTGAACATCATAATCACATTAGTTTAGATATTTATCATTCTCAAGGCCAAAGCAAAGGAGAAACCATTTTTGAAAAAGAAAACATTTAATGGAAATTGAGGCAGTAAAATCAAGGCTCCGATAGCAAATCCATAGTGTGGGCACTTGGTCAGTGTAATAGTCCTTAATAACGCACTTGTTGGCCTGTATAAAACACTTACTCTACATAAGGAGACCGAGTATTGCATCCTTGCACAGCGCATAATCATTTGCGGTTATTCGCCGGTAGAGGGCGGTATAAAGGCCTCACTAGGACATGGGGATGTTTTTCATCTTCTAAAATGTCTCAAAGAAGCACAGCAGGTTATACATTTGGATGGGATGCATAGTAAGTAACCCACACGCCATGATGCATGCTAAACAAAGGTGGGGAGACGCATTGTGTGATGATGCAAACTGGACTGATGTT
>JAOPHQ010005941.1:0-17778 GCA_030340625.1 Merluccius polli
CACACACATATGCAGGCGACACAAACACACACACACACACCTATGCAGGCAACACACAAACACACACATACACAAACTATCCCTGCGATGCCATTTCCAAGCATGTGCTACAATCACCCGTCTATAACCGACTAGTTGTTGTCGGGCGCCTGCAGCTAAAACGGCGATGGTTTGATTACTAGAAGGTTTGGACGCGGACAACACCCTGTTATTTTGAGGTTACGACACCGGCGTCACGAGCTTCATGAGTCACGCGCAGAACGAATGGAGGGAACGAATCCTGTGAGCCTCCTTGGATGAACTTTGAATTCGCACCCTCGCTAAACAAGTGAACTTTATTCGCTGTTTTGTCACTTGAGATTTGATTGGATGAACACAAATTGCGGATGGATTCGCTGTCACATCGGAAAAAGAGAGACCGCGACAAAAAATGGCGGAGACGCACGTGTTTGACATTACGCCAGAGCGATACACACTGACCAGGTTTACGCTCGGTCAAATTAAATAAAGACCAAACACGAGAGAGAGAGAGGGAGAGACGGGGGACGGGGGGGGGGGGGGGAGAAAAACACTGTCCTACGTCTTTCTCCCTTCTCCGATTGATTGCGTGTCAGTACGTGTTGTGGTGCGGTGTAAATCCATAACAGAGATAAGAGAGGATAATGAGATGGCGTAGGGGCGAGCAGATCTATTCGTCAAAGCCCCTTTCCGACACACTCAGCACAACAGAGGGGTGAGAGAGTGGGAGAGAGGAGGTGTGGGGGGGCGCCAAATCTTTTCCCTCAGCGCCTCCCCCCCCCCCCACCCACGCTTCCCCTTGTGTGTGTGTTGTTCAACAATGTAGATTAAGGGTGAAGGGTGCTTTCTTTTCTGAATCTGAAAAAGAAATAAGAACGACGGCTTCAACGCGTGTGTATGAAAAAACGTATAGGACAGAATTGAGAAGAATTGCGCAATCCGGTCCGTCTCGTGTGTCCCTATGTGTTTTCATTAAGAGGCCTTTTACGAATCCGCAGGCTGCGTCGCTGCCCTGGGACCCGGGGGGGGGACGCATGCAAGCTCCCGGGGGGGGCCGAAGGCCGAGAGACAAACACAGGGCTCTGGAGGGAAAGCCTCATAAGCTGCGCGCTACGCGTCGTAGATAAGGCTAAGTCTGGAACGCTAACAAAATAAAAGTCGCAAAGCGGCGAATGCCGGCGGGAGACGAAAGTAGAGTGGAGTCGAGGCGACTTGTAGCGTGTGTGTTTGTTTGGCGAGCGCGCGACGTTCGATGCAAAACCCGACCGAGCTTATCGCCGTCTCCTCACTTGTTGCTCGGTCGGCACGAATCCCACTTTGGTTTATCGCGCTTCGTGAAACTCTGTCCTCCCAAACAAACAAAATAGACCGCATTGATTAGGCCACATATCAATGAACATTTCTTTGTCATTCATTTATCCGATTAATTGCGATACGTCCGCGGCGCTGTATATAAAAAACGGTTGAACGCACATACAGTATGTGTGTGATTGAGTGAAAGGGTGAGTGGATGGTGGCTTTTAGTGGAAGGGAAGAGGTAAATAAGCCGGTGTGACTCAGAGCTGTGTGAGGGCGGCCAGTACCTTTCATCTAAATACCACCAGCGGATGAAGGTACACCGCCACGACACCCCCCCCCCCACCCCCCCCACTGCCCAGCCCCACCGACCGCCGCCATCAAATAACCTTCCTGTCTTTGTCTCCCACTCGACGTCCCCCCCCCCCCTCTCTCTCTCTCTCTATCACCTTTCTGTCACTCGCTGTCTCTCTCGTGCTCTTTCGATTAAACTCTCTCTCTGTCACTATTACTCTCGAATTCTCTTTCTCTCTCTCTCTCTCTGTCTGTCTGTCTGTCTCTCGCTTCCTCTCTCCATCACTCTGTCTTTATCTCTCTTTCTGTCTCTCTCCCCTCTCTCTCTCTCTCTCGCTCATCGCAGCAACCCAGAGCCACTGCATCAAATAAACTCTCTCCCTATGTCTCCCTCCCCCCCCCCCCCCCCACACTCCCCTCACTCCCTCTCTCTCTCTCTCTTCCTCTCTCGCCCATCTCATCATCCTAACAGCCGATGAAGGTTTCATCAGCTGGGGGAAAACAGAGTGGGGTCAGCTGACTGAAAATCTAATTCACAAACAATGCACTGTGCAAACTCCCTAATGGAAGTGTGTGTGTGTGTGTGTGTGTGTGCGTGCGTGCGCGCTTGCGTGTGCGTGTGCATGCGTGTGTGTGCGTGTGCATGGATTGGATTTCAGGAGCCACATTTTCCAGAACTACAGCATGATGTCATCTGAGGCCGAGCAGTCACTGGACTCTTTGTGACATTTTATTCAATGACTACTTCATTGAAAAGCAGACCACACAAAAAGCCGTGACGTATACGGCGCACTATATATAGTGTCACAGCGGCGGCCCATGCGGCGGCCATGTTCAGGGCGGCAACTGCAACCGCGACCCGTGGTTCGAGCTTCCCCTACAACTGCTCCCACCCCCAAACCCACCCCCCCAAACCCCCCCCCCCCCCTCATTACTGCAGACAGTTACTTCACCACCACCCCCCCCCCCCCCCCCCCCACCTGTCACTAGCGCAGGCATCCACCAGGTGCCAAATTAGCCATCTCACTTTCAAACCGGACACACACACACACACACACAGGGTCCCCTGCCCTGTCTAACTCACCGTGACCCCTGTGGCATGTGCCATGTCATCGGGGATGCAGGGAGGTGTGATGCATGGACCGCCTTTGACCCAAGCTAGCCTGGCCCAAAACCTATAGCGTTAGAGCGCATTGCACATTTACCCATGATGCAGCTCTATTCTCAGTTAGTGAAATGTGTTTATTCGGCGACGGTGTATTTTTTCCACAGCAGCGAGGTCAACCTGTGATAAAACAAAGCTAACGGCGAACAAAGCTAGCGGCTAATTCGTTTACAAACCCACGTACAGGCTAACATATTGGCTTAGCATTTTGCCAACATCAGAGGCCCCCCCCCCCCACCCTCCCCCGTTTCCCAGCATTTCGCCCCCCACGGCGACAGGTAAAAGCGCGGACAGTTTATTCCTACCGATCGGCACACTTGCCCTTTAAGACGTCCCCGACGCTTTCAACCGTGAGTACGAAGTACGGTGCGGCGAGTGCAATCGAGCGCTCCCATTTTGGAGCGGCAACAGTCTGGCCCTATTAAGGCCGATTCTCTGTTGGACCGGGGCCAGGAATACATTATCTAACTTAGGCTACTCGCTGCCACGTCAATACGCCGCCCTAAGTGAACCGATCGATTCAAAGACCGACGCCACAGGTCATGTGACGGATGCACTGTTAGAGATAGAGATAGAGAGATAGATAAATATATCATAATACGCTCATGAATCCCTTTTGATATGCCGAAGAATACAAATATATCCATTGTTATTATTTTTTTTGTATTTTGTATTGTGTTTTTTGTAACAGCAGTTATGTACCAGTTATGTCCATTGACAAAAATAAATGAAATGAATGAAAATGCATATGACAAAATCATTTTTCTGCAAAAAACATTTCAAACCCCACACTTTGATAATTTATGTTTTGTGAAGATTGCTGCCTTTTGTGTGTAATCCACGCCAATCATGTCATCAACACATTAGCATGGTTGTCGTCGGCGACGCCGCTGCCGCGTGCCATCGTCTCAGACAAAGCGCCGTACAGACATGCGCTTGATTGTAAGCCTACCCTGAAGGTGTCAGGTATTCAGTAGGACAACAGAACGCCCAACAGAGACGCCCGCATCTGAGGATAATCTGGTGGCTTTGGTTTTGTATAATGGACGCCGCTACATCTACGGGCCCCAGAGAGAGAGAGAGAGAGAGAGAGAGAGAGAGAGAGAGAGAGAGAGAGACAGAGAGAGAGAGAGAGAGAGACAGAGAGAGAGAGAGAGAGAGTGCCGCTGCGGGCTACATCGCGGCAACGCACACTTGTTCGCATGTTGTCTGTCCCCGCTGCCTGTCAAACCCAGCTAGGTCATTAGCTATATTCGCTGAAGCTATTATGTCGCTATTGTTATTTGTAACAGGATATAGCCAGGAGCGTTCAAATATGTCATAATAATAAAAATTAGGAATTAAGTTAAAGTTAAATAGTTGAAATGAAATAGTTAAAACATAACGTAATATGGCAGCTGGGGGTCAACTCAGGTCAAGTTGAGGACAGCCCATCGCCACATGACAATGTGAGGGCCGACATTTATATTTATATACACTTAACAGAAATTAGTGTATGTTTGTGTGTGTGTGTGTGTGTGTGTGTGTGTGTGTGTATGTGCGCGCGTCTCCCTGGCCTCATTTAGCAGAGCCAATTAAAAAAGACCCTGGGTCTCATTAGAGTGGCCGGGTCCCTGGGCACCAGCTGTGGCTGTCAGTCTGCCTGTGGCTCCCCCCCTGCCACACACACACACACACACACACACACACACACACATCTTGAGACACCACTTAACACCGACTAGCTAATGCAGGCGTCCATGTTTGATCCAGAATGTGAGAAGAGAGAGAAGAGAGAGAAGAGAGAGAAGAGAGAGAGAGCAAGGAGAGAGAGATATTGAAAGAAAGAGACCGAGACAGACAGAGAATACAGCATGAGTCTTTGTGTGAAAGAAAGAAAGAGAGAAAGAAAGAAAGAAAGAAAGAAAGAAAGAAAGAAAGAAAGAAAGAAAGAAAGAAGAAAGAACGAAGAGAGAATACAGCATAACTCTTAGTTAGTTAATTAGTTTTTCTCACACGGTGACCGAATGACAAAAAGCTACGAAAGATATCATTAGCCGTGGCTCACAAGTATTGACCCGTCTCGCGAATGAACACTCGACGCCATTAACATTCACGTCCATTGTTAACCAGAAACACATTGAAACAAGTCACAGAGTCAGAGCACCACGACGTACGCAGATGTTTCTGGAAAACCTTGTTGTCAAGTCAGGGTATATGTTTCGGATTAAGGAAAGTACTGTGCACTGGATTTAGTTTAGGAACTCCTCGCAGTCCATTATCAAAAAAAGGTCTGTCATTTTATCCCCATTAAAAAAAATAAAAACATTTTTCATTTGGAAAAAAACCAAAACAAAACTATTACCTCGCCTCATGTCCTTTAATGCTCAACATTTCCCATATTCATTTTTTATTAAATAACGCAGGGGGCCATTAAACAAAGATGAAGCCCCATAAACGCCCAGCGAGGAAGATGGAGACGCTGAACAGACGGCTGTCTCCTTGTGTACTGATAGGGTCGGGATTAGTCGTGATGGGACTAACTATCCATAATTAATGAGAGGAATAGCGAAAGGTCAGACCTCCTGCCTGCTGCTTCGTAGGGCGGACGCTATTTATTTATTTTTACTGCTGCAGAGCCCTCTTAAAACAAAGATGTCTCTTCTGCAGTGTTACGGAGCAGACGAGATGCGGCGGATTCTGCAGCACTTTGGGGTGACTGGGGCTTTTCATTGGGCCAAAAAGAGAGGGGGGGGGAGAGAATGAGTGAGAGAGGGAGAGAGAAAGAGAGAGAGAGAGAGTGCTGAAAGAGGGAAAAGTAGGGGAACAAGAGAGGTAGAGGAGAGATATTAAAAGAGAGGACAGCAGAAAGGACATGCGAGGAGAGGATGAGAGGGAATAAGAGGGAAGAAAAGGAAAGGAGATGAGAGACGAGAGGAAGTGAGAGGGGGAGAGGAGAAGAGAGGAGAGGAGAGGGAATGAGAGGGGAGGACAGGAGAGGAGGACAGGAGATTAGATGAGATGAGAGGAGAAGAGAAGAGGAGAGAAAAAAAGAGCAGAGGAGAAAGGGAGGAGGAGACAGGAAGAGAAGTGAAAGACGTGAACAAATCCATAGGGTCTAGTCAAGATCTATAGGTAGAAGCAGATGGGCATTTTTTATTATTTCTTTTGCCAGTTTGACTTCATTATATCTGCAGGGAGCTCAAAATGATGAGCAACTGCTTCAAAATCAGAAAACACGTGAACCGAAATCTTGGATTCGCTTTTTTTGTGCTTTTGTAGAAGGGTATGGGTTGGCCCTCAGTAACCATGGGAAGAAAATCAATCAAAAAATAAATCAATGAATGTTTTCACAGTGGACAAACAGCCATAGGCCAAAGGTAATACGTCATTCAACACGGATTTCAACATGAAGAGGGACATATTTCAAACCACTATTGAAAGCATATCACACGCACACACACACCTCATAGTTACTACAGAATATGGACTATAACAAGACCACTGGCATATACTGGTGTGCACCAGCTTGGTGCGAATGGCGAAACAAACTTTGGATGGGGTTAAATCTGGGCATGGCTGGCTGCCTTTCTGTGCCTTCCAGCTAGACTCTAGAGACACATGAGGACTACATTGGACGCCAAAGCACACCCCCCCCCCCCCCCCCCCCCCCCCAACACACACACATGTGGGTCAGAGCAGCGGCCTGCTAACGGCCGCGTCTGCTACTGTGTCATGTTCTCTGATCAATAGACACACAGTGCTGTGTATCAGGTGCCATTATATACATTGGATTTATAGTGGCAAATTGGTGGTCGACCCTTGGCCTGAAAGGTTCTGGGTTTGATCCCGAATGTCTGCAGACCACCTGTAGGCATCCCTGAACGATGAACCCCTGCCCGCTCCCTTAATGACCCATTTATTCATCAAATTACAATGTGACCTTTAAAAGCACAACGTGGGAGTGTGGACACTGGTGGTGTGTTTGCTAAAAAAACACAGAATCTAATTTGAATTTTTATGCGATCCCTATGTAAAGCCAAAGCCACCCGAAGACCACTAAAACCTCCCCCCCCACCTCCTCGCTCCCGGGTTCCTCCCCTTCCCTCCTCCTTTGCAAGTCCACACATTCCTCCTCATCTCCAGAGGTCGGCCGTGCGTCAACAACACAGGACACAAAACAGATCACTTTTCGTGCGGGAGATAAGTCCCAGCTGACGTGGCGGCGGGTAATTGGACACGGCAGGGACATGTACAGTAAGAGAAACTCGGCCCTCCGCCTGTCAGAATAACTCTTTGCCGCGCGGAGGAGGAGCCGAGGAGCACGTAGCACGTCTATTAGCCAGGGCGCTACGCTATCGCTAGTGTTTGTGTGCAAATGTAATGGACTTACCGTGCCTCCCATGTTTCCACATAAATTAAGCTAATAGCTCGAGCAGCTAGCGGCAGTAAATAAAGGCCGTGCCACGGCGCATGGTGCATTCCGACACGGAAACCTCTTTTAGCGCTCGGCTAAACAATGGCGCCATTGGATGGTCGTTATCTATATGTCTTGTGAGTCCGACTTTGAAACTGACTTTGTATCGGTAACAGACTTTATATCACACACACACACAGACACACACAGAGTTGATCCACTGTGCCGACACAACCAATGAATAGGTAGGGAAAACTGGTTAAAACCGGTTCAAATGTTTTAAAAAAGTATACGACATCACATTAGAGATTAATCTTCCCACCACTTGACCCCTGTTGCTGACGTCAATTCCTCTCGAGCTAAAATTAACAAAATTTGTATGTATTTGCATATTCAGAATGTGACCAATTCCGACAGTCACATGCATGATCACATGACACCCATTCAGGTTTCCAAACCGGAGAGGATCTCGCACTATGCGACACGCTCGTGACCACGTGCTGCGTATCCCAGTCACCGGACGGTCTCGACTTTCTTGGCCTTTGACTGGGAGAGCAATGCGTAACTTTGCCCCCCTCCTGCCCTGAAGGTTGCCAGATTTCGACCGGTAATCGGTTGGTCATTGGTGTGAATTTCTCGTCTCGGTCCCCCCCACCACCGCCACATTGCATCAGGGGGCCCAAGTACTCACTTGGTCTCTTCCAAACTCTGAACCATCAGGTGCTGCAATGCAAAGACCTGTATTGGTCTTTTTACCTGCCAGAGTGGAAAAATCTATCAGCCTTTGGCTGGTGGCAGGTGTTAATTTTGGACCCTGCCTGTATTTGGCGTGAAAACTGTGAATTTTATATTAAGCAGAGTTTGTGAAATGGCAATCGAATGTTTGTTTTGCAAAGGCTAGAGATGGCTTGGGGTGTGTGTGTGTGACCCATACATAGTACAAGGAGACATGAACAGAAACAGTTAGTGTGGTGATGGTGGTGGTGCTGGTGTGTGTGGGTGGTTAGTGAAGTTGCATGGATCAAAGGAAATCAGGAGGCTGGAAAGGGGGGTGGAGTGGGGGGAAATAGTGCGGCTAGCATGTGTCTGTGCACGCTGAGGCACTCGCGGGGGTGTGTGTATTAAGGCTTCCCCGAGGCTCATCAAAGCCTTGCCGCCATGGATGGACCCCATCCCTCCCCTCCCCTTCCCTCCCCTTTCCTTCCCTTCCCTCCCCTCCAACATTAGTGTCCAAGTCAATGGTGCCTTCATTGTGATCTGGGGTGGGGGGGGGGGGCTGAAGGAGGGAGGGGGTGGGTGTGGCTGACGCTCGCTACGGTGGTTGCATGTGCATTCTGCCTCTCCCTCCTGTGTTTGTTCAGCCCAGGGAGTGGCATGGACGGAGGGGGGGGGGGGGGATTTAGGCGGAGGAATGTGGCCGAGCCCATCTCTTTAAAAACAAAAGGGAGGGACGGCCTCCCACTTATGGAGGGGGTCGACAAAGGGGAGGGGATGGGAGGGGCACAGGGAAACACAAAGTTCATGTTCACCAAAGCTTCCCCGGAGGAGACCTTTAAAAAGGCGGACAGGGCGATGAGTGGCGGGAGCCGGATGTGGAAAACTGGTGTCACCGCATCGCGGCTGGGCTGGCCCGCTGCTGGCCCGCTGGTTTCTTGGGGAGGGACATAAGGCCAACTCTCCCTGGGACCGACCCCCTGCCCACACCCTACCCCTGGCATTGCCAATGCCAAATGTTAACCGGTACTTCCCTGGGAAAAATCTTTTTTCCCCCCATGTGAGGATATTCCCATTATAAAAGCCTGCACTCTTTTACCCTCCTCTGCCGTCTCCGCTTCCTTATTAGACCCCCCCTCACCCCACCCAAAGACACACTCAACAGACCCTTATACTCTCAACAGGGAAAACACGAAATCCGGATTAAGATGTTCTTTCTAAGCGGGCTAAAAACCAGGGCACCTTAGCCCCTTGAGGGAGAAAGGAGCGAGGGAGGGAAAGAAGGAGGGAATGGGGATTGGTTGGGTTGGGGGGGTTGCACCTGTATCTGTGAGCGAGATGACAGAAAACACAGAAAAGTACCTTGCTGTTGTTTGCCCACCCCGCTTTTTCTGTTGGACAAGTGCCGACGAGCTGGGCCGAGTGAAACGGGATACGGAGCTGGCAGCTCCCCCCCCCCTCCCTGAGAAGGAGCAGCCATCCGTGGGACTCACCTGGTCAGTTCTCAGCCAGGTGTGGACCAGAAGCATGGGAGCCTGACTGACTGACTGACTGTTATGTCGACCAGAAAAGCAACAACACACAGATATCGGTGGTTGAAGCTGTGAGGCTCCCCTGTGCGGCCGCACCTCTATCTATACACAAGAGTTCACCTTCCCTCACTAACCCTAGGGTCAAACGAGAACACAGCCGCCGTTTGCTTATTCACGGCGACCTTTTTGTGAACTTTAACTTTCATATTCGTCGGTCTATTTTCACCTCGACATAACTTCAACTTAGGTTACCTTGGGTTAAAGGCATAGCAAAGAAGATTTTAAAAACGGCATGCAGTTTCAACTAACATTATTCTCATTCGAGATCAAAGTCTTGCTCTGATGATTCAACCATCCTTTACTCTGTGTAAAGTCCCTGCAGTAGACTACCAACCACTGCAACAAGAAAGAAGAGAGACCCTTCCATCGTTAAAGTCCATCTATCTGTGTGGAAAATAAATCATTGTTCATGCGTGTTGGAATCAGGCAAGCAGACAGGGAATCCTAACTTGACTGCGACCTTGTTCATTCAGACAGGCTCCCATCACACTGCAGGTAGGGATGATCAACGGCTTTGGTGAGAGGGGGAAGAAGGTGAGGAAGAAGAGGAGGCTGAGGAGGAGGACTAATAAACGACAACAAAAGGGCCGCTGTTGGCGGGGTGGCATTGTCACATGACTGCGCTGATCTCATTTGTTTCCGTGAAACGTTGTCCTCGGTTGCCTGCGAGTCACACACACACACACACACACACACACACACACACACATACCTCTCGCCGTTACCGCTTATTCACCTTGGGGCCATCTTGGTTCTAAGCGCTAGCGGCTATCTTGGTTCTAAATGGTGGAGGAACTGATTGTGGAATTCTGTCATTGGTGTTTGAACTCTGGGCCCCTGGCGAAAGCACGGCCGCAAGCATAGCTACATTAATGTTGTTTTTTTGGCCTTGATTATATTGAGCGCAAACAGCAACACAACAGATATGCATCGTCCCGGATCAAACCATTTCCACATCCATTACATAATGCTCATGGAAGTAAGGTTGAAGGATCGCGAAAACCCCAACAACTTCATTTTGGTGCGACTTCCTCATTTCCGAAGTCATTTCTGTGCCATTTGAATGCTGCGTCTCAGTGAAATGCAACGCTACGTTCAACCATCAGAATAACAATCTGGCTTTCAAGTAGAACATGAAGTGGCTCATCCTATTACCAGGGCTGGCAAAAGCAGGACTTCAATGGTGAAGCCCACCGGGGAAAGACCTTCGGGGCAAAAAGAAAAAACGATTTCCCATGAAACCCATCAATGCTCCAGAAAAGGCTGACATAATTTGAAAGCAGCGCGCCTTATGACAAGAGGCAGGACAAGTAGACGACCGACAAACGTTTTCGCGAAAGGAGCTATTTCTCATTGCCGAGCGGCTGACGGAAACAGCATCTGCTGAACAAACCCCCCCCCCGAAAAAGACTAGTCAAAGTGTTTCAGGCAGCGCTCAGTCGTTCGGTGGTCGTTTCCTCTGGGGGTCACTTCCTTTCAACAGGAGGTTGTTTATCTGATCCAGCAGCCACTCCTAGGTAGGGCTCCCATCACCCATAGCGCATGACCTAACCCCCCCCACCCCCCCCCACCCCCCGGCCCCCCTGGTCTGGTGACTACCCTCTCTGGGGAGGGGGGGGTTTATAGACTGAGACAACTGTGTTTTCACTTAAAGGAGGATTTTAAGTGGGGAGGAGAGTGCACAGTGCATACAGAAGCAGGTCGGGATCATTATGGCGCTAGATGATACTGCCGGAATCCACACTATCAAGTATCACGCTAACGTTTTTTGGGGCACAAACGCGGATATTGATCAAGCATTTCCGTGTTGAGCATTAACAATTCACCGCGCAGAAGAAACACATGAGAAACCATAAGGAGCGAGAAGAAACCGGGAATAGATTAAGAGATTAATTGTTTATTTCCCTCAGGTAGAAAACCTCTTATAAGGAAATTGGAACAGTTGACTTCATTTAAGCCTCAGCAACAACATTTAAGGCTAATTACAACATTACGAGGAGTAGCACTCCAGCCAGCATCTACTCTAATTGTAGATTAGATGAATTTAAAACCAGTAAAAAACACGATGATAAAAACAAGATTAACGAGCAGCACTTATAAATAGCAACAGTGGGGAACACTGGGGAAAATTGTAAGACTAAGTTGTAGGTTGAGTTGCTGCAAAAAGGCAGTTAATTACAGGCTCGTAGCTGCTAGCTCTGATGTGAAACCATCTCAGTCCACAACTCATTTATTATTATTATCACAGTCCTACACAGCACAACGCAACGCTATTCCCAGAGGAGGAAAACCTTAAATTATCCCCTTTCATCACCTTACCAGATTATTACCCATGTCAAAGACTGACCATTACAAGAGCAACCATTTTCCACGGGTGATGGGACAAAAACGTGTCATTTATCTAACGCACTCACTGATCTTATTCATCCTTAATCGAGTATTTTTTCACTGAATATACTTTTTCAGATCGTTTTGTATTGTATTTTTGCGTTGTTGAAGAAAAGCGTTTTACAATTTCACTATTTTCTTGCTTTGGTAAAGTAAATGGAGCTTTCCCATGCTAATAAAGCCTTTTGAGACCAGAAATGTTGTGTAGTTTACCATATAATAATAATAATAATTATAATAGCACAATTCATACATAAAATGTAGTTCAGAGTGCTTAACAAAAACAAACATATACATAAAACTTAATAAAAAAATAATAAAAATGAATAAGATTTTTTTTTAAATACGAAAGTGAGAACAAGTCTAATATCGAACCACTCATCCGGGCAGCTGTGTGTGTTAGTGTCGTCGTCGTCCATTGTCTAACGAGTGCAGCGGTAAGCCATGCTAAGTGAAGCAGAGTATCTCTGTATGTCGGTGGGTCTAACACAGCATGGGGAGCAGCGGCACGGACCTGCGATGCTGACCTGCTCCACTAACCAGCCCCTTACACCGCGGGCCGAGGAGCGCCGGAGCCAGATTTAGAGAGGGAGCGTTAATTATAGCCTTGCTGCAGAGGGAGAGAGGTAGAAAGACAGTGGGAGAGCGAGAGAGGGAGAGGTAGAAAGAGAGTGAGAGAGAGGGAGGGGGTAGAAAGAGAGTGGGGACAGAGCGTGGGAGAGAGAGAGAGAGAGAGAGAGAGAGAGAGAGAGAGAGAGAGAGAGAGAGTGTGGGAGAGCGAGGTAGAAAGAGAGTGGGAGAGAGAGGTAAAAAGACAGTGGGAGAGAGAGAGAGAGAGAGAGAGAGAGAGAGAGAGAGAGAATGGGCAAGAGAGAGGTAGAAAGGGGTGTAAAGAGAGTAGGAGAGCGAGAGGTAAAAAAAAAAGTGAGCGATTGAGCATGGTAGAAAAAGAGAGAGAGACGGGAAAGAGATTGGGAGAGAGAGAGAGAGAGAGAGAAGAGAGACTGGAAAGAGATTGGGAGAGAGTAAGATAGAGAGATGGGGTAGAAAGGGTGAGAGAGAGAGAGAGAGAGAGAGAGAGAGAGAGAGAGAGAGATGGGGTAGAAAGAGGGTGAGAGAGAGAGAGAGATGGTAGAAAAAGATTGGGAGAGAGAGAGAGAGAGAGAGAGAGAGATGGGGTAGAAAGAGATTGGGAGATAGAGAGAGAGAGACAGAGACGATAGAAAGCAAAGGGATATGAGTCTCGACTAGCCTACTCTTTTTTAATCGCTCAGGTATGTGGTTGACGGTTCTACCCAGAGGGGCAACACAGCAATGAGTTCAGGGAACAGGCGGGAAGATCGCTGCAGAGCGCTTTTTGCAGATCGCCGACAGTAAGAGAGGGAAGGGATGGCGAATCATACTGTATATATATTCCACCGCCTGGAATAATCGCATGAGACAGAGGGGAGAGAGAGAGAGAGAGGATAGGTATTTATTCAGTCTTTCATCAGCCCCTGGGGTTTGATGTTGACTCTGAGAGACTGGAGGGGGCACAGCGCCAGTCTCTCTCCCCCAGATCTCCAGCATCAAACAGACTGCAGCGTTGGGAAGCAACCCACCTCTCCGCTGTACCTGTGTACACACCCATGAATGATGATAATGATATACTTTATTGATCCCCGTGGGGATACTCATTCGTCCTACGCCAGCCAGGAGCGGTGAGCTGCCTGCCACAAGGGTAGTGCCCGGGAACCAAACCCACGTGAACACGAGGGGGGAACATCAAAAACTCGACACAGAAAGCAACTCCCCCCCCCCCCCCCCCCTCAGGGGGTTTGAACCCAGGACTTTCTTGCTGTGAGGCTGCCACTGTGCCACTCTAAGGGCACTCTAAGGGTGTGGTTTTATTTTGGACTGAATTTTAAGTCATTTGGGAGATGCTTTGTTTTTTATCTGAAGTGGTTTATGGGGAAATACCGATATAAAGTTGTCAAGGAGCAGGTATGGGGCTGGGCCTCTTGTTTCAAGGTAGGTAGGGGTTCAAAGGAGGTTGGGTTTAAGGGAGGTAGGGTTCAAGGTAAGGTTTTACAGGCAGATCGGAGAACAGGGACCTTGTCAGGTTTTCAAGGACGGCCGATCCCGTTTTTGGGTCGTCTTTGACAAACAGGGGAATCGCGTGATGGGAAAAAGGAGATTGGGTTGTCAGGCCTTTTCCTTTTCCGCGTCTCACAATAACAAATCAACCCCAATTGGAGTCAGCTGTTCACTCATTAAGCCATCACAGGGTGTGACAAAGGCTGGCAGCCGGTCCGGCCCGTCACTCAATGGTCGGCCGCGGGGGCAATAACTCAGAGGAGGCTTACTGCACATCGAGCCGATACGCAGCCGCCGCCGCGCTAAAACAGCTGAGCGCACTGTAAATACTGTTAGCTTTTCTGCACCGTGTGCCGGCAGTATTGACCAAGGGCCAGCGGTTACATGCAATAACATGGGAGAGGGGAGTGGGGGGGCCTTCAGAACAAATAGGGTTTATACTCAGCTGCCGCGGAGGACAAAGAATTGGCTGCTGCTTGACCGATACATGTAATAAAGTGGGCTTTAGCTAGCTTTATGACTCTAGGTCTTAATAAAGAGATACCTTCGCTTGGACTATCTTTTTGTATTTGACGCCATTTTCAATTAACTGTGAGCTGTAACCATAATGTCAATCGATTTTGATCTATGATTGGGATTTTTTTATATTAAATGGGGGAAAAATGGCTTGTGTTTGTGCTAGCAAACACAGGGTCTAGTGCAGGTTTCGCTAGCCTCTGGATCATGGAAGAGCAGTTGCAGGATCTCTGCAGGACGGTAATTAGAACATGGAGGATCAAAATATCCCTTTAACGGCTGTTAATATAACGATAGCAAAGGTCAACATAGTGGAGTACAATCCAACAGAGTTGGCATGTCACGTTGTCATTCGTAATTCGCCAGTTGGAATTTAATTATAGCATGGGGGGAACTGGTCATGTAGCCTTGTTCCCTAGATGTGGGAGTTGAATATCGACCCATAATAAGAAGCCCAACAGGAAGATTTGGCTTCAATTACAGTCAAACTTGTTTTTTACAGTTTGGTTCATTTTTACAGTTGATCTCCAATTATATTCAACAATCCAAGTTTATAAATTTGAAAAACGTCAAATTCAAATTTTAGGACTGTTATTATAGCTATCTAAATTCTGCATACCAGATCCAATGTAGCCAAACCTTATCATAGCTTTTGCCAGAAAACAGTGAGGTCAACATGTGTAACGCATTGGGAATGACCTATGCCTTTCTTGTCTGATGTTTGATCCAACGTTATATATTGAGCTATTTTTTTTGCGATTTAAATTCCACTTGACACTCTCAATGCACTGCACTTTCACTTCTGCTTCATCTTCGTTACTTTGAACAACAAAAAAAACAACAAGTCTTCACGGTTGCAGTGCGCTGCCCCACTTTCTTGTGGCTATTTATCACTGTCATCTATGTGCTTTGTCTTTATTTATATATTTTTTTAAGGAGGCTCATACATTTTTTTTGCGTTTTGTTTCGCTGGCTGCGCGCGGAGGATTGTGCAGGATGACCTTGTTATAATTGGATGGACTTCGAAAAAGACACGAGTCTCACAGGGCTCCTTTTTTTTAAAGATTCAACCCAGCGTGTTAAAAGCAGGCAGCCTAGCCTAACAATCATTTTGGATACAACGGCGGTAATGGAAACGTTTTCTGTTTTCAAGGGAAATATGGCTAAATTTTCACAATATGTCTGTAAATGAATATAATAAATAAATACAAACATACATGAAAAGTATACGACAGGTACAGACCTCTGTCTGATTACCACAGCTAACAATGTGTTCAAATCAAATCACACACAGACCACATAGGAATCTCTAAACTAAATTGCGGCTACAGATGCGACAGACTGCAGCTACGGCGAACAGCCAGCTACGGCGAACAGCCAGCTACGGCGAACAGCCAGCTACGGCCGGCCTACGTAGGCCGGTGAAAATATCCATCTTACACACGCTGCCTGCGTGGCTGTTTAGGTGGCTGTTTGTTGATTTCTGCGAGACAGCTGATGGGTTGGGGGGGGGACCAGGAATAGATTGTGTGGCAGGACTTGGGGGGGCTATCAGATGGTGGCCCACCGGTATAGATGACAGACATGGCATGGTAACACTAGAGGACCATGCTAGCTGTATGTCCGCAGGGTCACATACACACACATGTACACATGCACGCACACGCACACACACACAAACACATACACAGAACACACACACTGACTAACACACACAGACTGACACACATACAGGCATACATAATACAGACATTTACATGCACACACACACATACATGTGCGTACACATTCCATCAATCACACATATAGACAGACACATGCAGACACACACACATACACACACACACACACGGTGACACCGAAACATGACAGCACACCACTGCGATCTTTTGCCTCAAAGGTCAGGCAGTTCCAGTGACCCAACAAGCAGTACACATACATACATACACACCCACACACACACACACACATGCTAATTTGAGCTGATAACCTACACCCATTAGCGAAAAACGCAAGGCTGCAACCCCACATGCTATTCTGATACTGCCAATATGCATGATGTCATCTGGGGGCGGCAGGGTTTGCCATCCCACAACAGTTGCAGAATAAAAAAGTCTTAAAACAGCGATCAATGATCAATGGACATCTTGCGTATCTAATCAGACAAATACACAAACGACTAAACGTTGCCTTAACGTGAATGACTTTTTTCCTATTTATGTTAAGTAGTTAGGGGGTCAAAGTGATTCACACACATTCTCCTATTCCTTACGTTTAGGGGGGTTAAAGTGATTCACACACATTCTCCTATTCCTTACGTTTAAGGGAGTCAAAGTGATTCACACACATTCTCCTATTCCTTACGTTTAAGGGGGTCAAAGTGATTCACACACATTCTCCTATTCCTTACGTTTAAGGGAGTCAAAGTGATTCACACACATCCTCCTATTCCTTACGTTTAAGGGGGTCAAAGTGATTCACACACATTCTCCTATTCCTTACGTTTAAGGGGGTCAAAGTGATTCACACACATAATTCTCGTCGTCCTTACCTTGAGGGAGTCAAAGCAGGCGATCACCCTGCCGTTCTCCACCTGGCAGCTCTTGGGCGGGTGGGCGAACTTGCACTCCTCGTCGCTGCGCGAACACGTCCCCCTCTGGAACTGCCGGCACACCTCGAGGGTCAGCCATTTTGTGTCACGTATGGAGGCGATGTTGAGCGCCATGGTTTTGCAGTGACCAGCGGTGACGCAGGCGGGTTGCCGCTGGCGTTCGGGAAGCAGAGGAGGGAGTTTGTTTGGTGGAGGCGGGTGGTGGTGGGGTGGGGGGCAGAGCCTCTCAGGAGGCGTTGCAGAAAAAGGGAGAGTTGGCGGGCGGAGGGAGGGACCAAACACGAAGAAAACAAATTTGACGGGAAAATAATGTCAATGCAAAAAAACACGGACCACACGCGTCGGGCGGCGAGGGGCGAGGCTTGGCCTTGCAGGGGGGGAGGAATGGCGAAAGCGGCTGTCAGTCAGGCGGCGTGGGCCTCATCAATCAGCCTGCTCTCAGATGCGGTGCTTCAGCGAGGCGGCGGCGGCGGTGGCGGCGACGACGGGCATGCTCAGTGGCGAGCTCTGCTGTGGGTTCCACCAGCCGATGTCCCCAAAATGTCTTCTCCGCTGTGACTGATGACTGCGGAGCGAGGATGGTGGAGGGGGGGGGGGGGGAGGAGGGTGAGGGGTGGTGGGGGGGGGGGGGGGGGGGGAGGAGGGGAGTTGCTATTTTGAGGCGCGATGGCACAATTTCCTGGGGAAAAACCAAAATGTTTGCTTGGTCTAA
>JAOPHQ010005943.1:0-18084 GCA_030340625.1 Merluccius polli
CCTCCCCCCCCCCTGTGTCCCCTCCTCCCCCTCCTCCCTGTCCCCTCTCCCTCCCTCCTCCCGTCCCCCCTCCTCCCCGTTGTCCCCTCCTCCCCTCCCTCCCCGTGTGTCCCCTCCTCCCCTCCTCCCTGTGTCCGTCCGTCCAACTGAATTCCTTAGCAGTTACCACTAGCTTGTGAACCCCTGGGGGCTGCTAGGGCTACCTGCCAATGCATGCTGGAGTACTGGTGGTGTATGATAGCTTTGACTGCAATAGAGCGTAACAGTGACTCCGCCCCCTTTTTAACAGCTCCGGTGCCGGAAGTAAATGTCCCATGCATTTATCTCGTCCACTTTTCGTAGAATCCTTATAAAAAGAGTATTAAGCCTTTAACCAATAAGCCGATCGTTCGTTGTGGTAGTCGTGACCATATTATGTTTGATTCGGGATGAGTAGTTCGTCACTCGGTCAACAAAATAATGTACACAGTCTTATTGTACCTTTGGCTTTTCCTCCGTTTTCCAAATTCTTTTTATGCCCGAATCAAACATAATATGGTCACGACTACCACAACGAACGATCGGCTTGGTTAAAGGCTTAATACTCTTTTTATAAGGATTATACGAAAAGTGGACGAGATACATGCATGGGAAATTTACTTCCGGCACCGGAGCTGTTAAAAAAGGGGGCGGAGTCACTGTTACGCTCTATTGCAGCCATAAATGCAATCGCTTGCATAGCCTGGTGGCAGTGATAGGCTGGTGCTGTGAATCCTAGCACTAGCAGTGGAAGCTGAGGCTGATGCTAGCGGTGGTGTGTGTGTGTGTGTGTGTGTGTGTAGGGGTGTGTGTTTGTGTGTGTGTGTGTGTGTAGGGGTGGGTGTGTGTGTGTAGGGGTGTGTGTTTGTGTAGGGGTGTGTGTTTGTGTGTGTGTGTGCGTGTGTGTAGGGGTGTGTGAGTGTGTGTAGGGGTGTGTGAGTGTGTGTGTGTGAGTGTGTGTGTGTGTGTGTGTGTAGGGGTGGGTGTGTGTGTGTAGGGGTGTGTGTGAGTGTGCAGGTGTGTGCAGGTGTGTGTGGAGGTGTGTATGTCTTTACCTGATGCTAGCCTAGCTCTGGCGATGGTGGGGGAGTCGGGAGGAGCGGCAGGTACGGTCAGGTAGTTGCTCATCTCTGTGATCTGGGAGAAGAAATCTTATGACTTAATTGCCATTTAGTGGACGCTTTCATCCAATCCAATTCCAATGATGACGCACACATTCTTAGCAGGAAGATACCATGTGTTAGCATGGTGGACCAATCAATCATGAATAATCAAAGCAAAGATCTGACCAACCACCAGATGGATAGAGATAGAGAGAGCGAGAGAGAGAAAGAGAGAGAGAGAGAGGGGCAGAAGACTAAAACAAAGATAAAGGCGTTCCCCCAGAGGCATTCCTCCAGGTGTAACATGACTTCTAAAGCGTTTTATTTTCACATCATGGGATGCGCTGGCTGATTAGATGGAGGGATGCATCAGGCTTCAGCTGTCTGGAATTCAGCTGTAATAATCAAAGCCTCATTATGTCACCATCTATCCATCTATCCATATCCATCCATCCATCTCTCTCTCTCTAACCCTGTATTATCTCCATCTTTATCTTTATTATCGCTCTCCCCCTCCCCTGTAGATGTGCCTTCATTACTACTATATGGTTTTAGTATTGTGACCTCCACTGACCTTCTTTTCCAGCTCGATCATCTTGTGTTTCTTCAGCAGCAGGTCGTTCAAGCCGTCCTCGAACGGGTCGGCCACCAGCGTGTGGCGGTTGTACGACCGCAGCTACCACAGAAGAAGAGACACAACGCCAGGTCAGTGAGGTCGTCAACGCTCGCTATATTGGTTCATGTTGACCCAAGTATGACGGCTCTGCTCTGTGCCAATACTATTTTACCTGTTATTATTCAACATGGACCAATATCACTAGCATTAGTAGCAGAACACCAATAAGTACAATTTACATTAGAGCAATAATAACATATACACATATACACATATACACACACACACATATATATATATATATATATATATATATATATATATATATATATATATATATATATATATAATATATATATAAAATTATTACACAACATCTGTATTCTATTAGATTTATTTTGTACATCAGTGTACACTCCATATACTACATGTTAGCACATTAGCGCTAACAGCCGACAGACTCAATACCAATCAAGACTTCATTAGTTCCACAAGTCCAGCGCCATCCTCTGAATCAGCTAAATAAATCATATTACAGCCATTTCTATTGGTCAATATTCATATTACAGCTGTTTCTATTGGTTGATACTACAGTGATGTCATCCTCTCTATAAATAGATCAGAGCAGTTGAAGGTTGGGTGCTAACTCTGTCATCAATACTCTAATAAATAATATATAAAGAGCCCTGCTCCCCCTGATCAATACAATATCAGCTCCTCTTTAACCAGCGACTACACACCCATACACAATACACAGAATGATATCATAAAGTAATATGATAGAATAGAAATATTGCAAAAACATCATTCCTACAACATAGGTGGAAAGTATTCGGTGTTAGTAGTTGGATAGTAGTTTAGCAGTATTACAGTAGTACTGCAGTAGTATTATACTAGTACTGCAGTAGTATTACAGTAGTACTGCAGTAGTATTATACTAGTACTGCAGTAGTATTACAGTAGTACTGCAGTAGTATTATACTAGTACTGCAGTAGTATTACAGTAGTACTGCAGTAGTATTATACTAGTACTGCAGTAGTATTATAGTAGTACTGCTGTAGTATTATAGTAGTACTGCAGTAGTATTATACTAGTACTGCAGTAGTATTACAGTAGTACTGCAGTAGTATTATACTAGTACTGCAGTAGTATTATAGTAGTACTGCTGTAGTATTATAGTATTACTGCAGTAGTATTACAGTAGTACTGCAGTAGTATTATACTAGTACTGCAGTAGTATTACAGTAGTACTGCAGTAGTATTATACTAGTACTGCAGTAGTATTACAGTAGTACTGCAGTAGTATTATACTAGTACTGCAGTAGTATTATAGTAGTACTGCTGTAGTATTATAGTATTACTGCAGTAGTATTACAGTAGTACTGCAGTAGTATTATAGTAGTACTGCTGTAGTATTATAGTATTACTGCAGTAGTATTACAGTAGTACTGCAGTAGTATTATAGTAGTACTGCAGTAGTATTATAGTAGTCATGCAGTAGTATTATAGTAGTACTGCAGTAGTATTATAGTAGTCATGCAGTAGTATTACAGTAGTACTGCAGTAGTATTATAGTAGTCCTGCAGTAGTATTACAGTAGTAGTGCAGTAGAACTGCAGTAGTATTATAGTAGTCCTGCAGTAGTATTACAGTAGTAGTGCAGTAGTATTATAGTAGTCCTGCAGTAGTATTACAGTAGTAGTGCAGTAGAACTGCAGTAGTATTATAGTAGTCCTGCAGTAGTATTACAGTAGTAGTGCAGTAGAACTGCAGTAGTATTATAGTAGTCCCAGTAGTATTACAGTAGTACTGCAGTAGTATTATAGTAGTCCTGCAGTAGTATTACAGTAGTACTGCAGTAGTATTACAGTAGTACTGCAGTAGTATTACAGTAGTACTGCAGTAGTATTATAGTAGTCCTGCAGTAGTATCACAGTAGTACTGCAGTAGTATTACAGTAGTACTGCAGTAGTATTATAGTAGTCCTGCAGTAGTATTACAGTAGTACTGCAGTAGTATTATAGTAGTACTGCAGTAGTATTATAGTAGTCCCCCAGTAGTATTACTTTAGTCCTGCAGTAGTATTACAGTAGTACTGCAGTAGTATTATAGTAGTACTGCAGTAGTATTATAGTAGTCCCCAGTAGTATTACTTTAGTCCTGCAGTAGTAATTACAGTAGTATGTGCGTACCCTCTGGCGTGTCTTCTGGAGGTTTCCTCTGAGGATCTTGCGGATCTCGTCCTCTCGGCCCTTGGGGAGCTGGGGGAGGGCCCCGCTCTACAGGGGGGGGCTTCTTGGGCTGGATGTTCCTGTCACACCACCAGGGTACACCTTCATCATCATCATCATCATCATCATCATGCATACTGTACATGACTACTGGTAGGGCTATGTTTACCCTTTCTACATACTTTCAGTATGTATCATAGTATTATAGATTTACATTGTACATGTTCTATGCTTTGGCAAAATGTTATTTTTTCAATGCCAATAAAACAAATGCAATTGAAAATTCAGAGATAAATATGTAGATATACAGTAGAGAGAGAGAGAGAGAGAGAGAGAGAGAGAGAGAGAGAGAGAAAAGAAAGAGGTGACTGACTGCATGGAGACGGTGGATGGGACAGAGGGTGGTAGTTTGACGCCCCCGCCGCTCTCCACCAGCTCGATGGCCTGCTTCATCTCCATCTTGTGGTAGAAAGCGATGAGCTGCGGCTCCTTGGATCTCTCGCCCGCAATCAGACACTTCTTCACATACTTCTTATTGAAACGGTTCAACCTGGCCGAGAGACAGAGAGAGAGAGAGAGAGAATCAGACATTTCTACATCCTTCTTCTAGAAAAGGTTCAGCCTGGCCGAGACATTAAGAGATAGAGGGAGAGAGAGAGAGATCAGATACTTCTTCATATACTGCTTATTGAAACGGTTCAATGTGGCGGAGAGACATAAAGAGACAAAGGGAGAGAGAGAAACAGATATGGAGAGAGACAGACAGGTTGGATAGTGGACAGAAAGCTAGACATGTTGCCGTCATCTTGTATAAGAGAGATTTGTAGATGTCTTACTTGTCCTTCCAGTGATGGTGTCCATAGTGACCACAGATGTCTTCAATTCCAGTCAGCAGATGGTCCAGGAACTATAGGATAATATTAGTATTAGTAGGTATTAAATACAGTATGTTTTTAACTCAACATACTGTATGTAACACTATATAATACTAGATCATAATATTATGATATAATACAATATATGCTCAATACTAATAATAATACTAATAATAATAATAATAATAAACAACTGCCTTGTATTCTGTTCAACAGAGGCTAGTTTGTAAAGGTAGAACGAAGTATTTAACAATAATAATTATGGATCTCCCTTCTCATAATGTTTGGTTAGCTGGACTGACCCTATACGTAATGTGATTCAGCTGTAAAATAAGATTTCCGTCTGCCTGCCTGCCTGCCTGCCTGCCTGCCTGCCTGCTTGCATGTCTGACAGCCTATCTGTCTGCATGTTTGCCTGTCTGTCTGTCTGCCTATCCATCTCAGCTGTTAAGAGATTTTGTTTTTGTGTGAATCTTCTTTGTAAGGTAACTCACAGTATGGATGGTAGGGGGAAGCAGAATCCACCTCTTGTAGATGTAACTAAGATAAGCTTTTCTCTCATGGCTGCATGTTTTATTTTCAGTTGAGTTTTATTTTCAATTCAGTTGGTGAACATGTATTGTATTTATATTATTAGGAATGTGAAGAACTAGCATACACACACACAAGTATATTCAATAATGCTACAAAAAGTATGAAGTATAGCCATGACAACCTTGTCATGTTAAATGAAAGGAAACACTTTTTTTAGTAGTGTTGCCCAGCCAGAGCAGTGATGTCATTAGCACTCCTGCCGACCTGGTTGGACGAGCTGCGTTGCTATGGGAACGCTCCAGTAGGCAAAACCAACGCTCGCCACCAAGGCCCTGGTAAGTAAAACTATGCAAAGTCAGCTGGGAGCAGCAGGTATGTGTGTGTACGTGTGTGTGTGTGTGTGTGTGTGTTAGTTCTAGGGTTAATCCAAGATATCTCAGGTGACGAGGGCTGAAACAGTGACAGGTGGCAGTGTTTTATGCCTTCTAGTCTACTATATTTTATTCTGTATGTTCCATATATTGCATTTCATTGCATTATATTCTGTTCTACTGTGTTGTATTGTCTTTTATTTCACTATATTCTGTGTTGTATTGTGTTGTATTCTGTAAGATTCTACTATATTGTATTGTGTTCTGTTTCTATAGACAGATTTAGCTTCATTACTATTCTAATACTATTAGCAAAGTCAACAAAAACTTTAAGGCTGACTTTGAACACTGGCCAGTGGAGAAACAGTTGGAGGTCGAGGAAGATAACGGCCATCTTTCCGGTAACAGGCAGCAGAGTGAAAGCAGCTATTAAATATTCATACCAAAAACGATGACCGACAAGATGAAGCATCTACAGCAAGACGGCAGAGAGATGTCAAAACTACAGTTACACACACTACCGTGGTCTCTGTGTCTACTTGATGGTATGCATCTGTGTATGTATAGTGAATGTCTAATGGTTATGATATTATGTGTAACCCTAACCCTGACCTTATCCACACCAAACCTTCACCTAAACCTAACCTATCCTAATACCCAAACCTAAAGTTGAACTGTTTAAAACGTTATTAACACTTGAACATCCACCCTGCTACCTAAACATAACTTTAGATGTACACTTAACCATACTCTGATACCGAGGTGGGGAGGTGGGAGGAGGTAGGGGAGGAGATACCTGGGTGTGGATCTCCTCGTTGATGGAGCGCTTAGCCTCCTGTTTTTTCTTCACCGGCCAGCAACTCAACCAGAGGCTTAATAGTCATACCCTGGTAGAGAGACACAGAGACGTCGTTGAGAGAGTCTTAACAGTCAAACCCCGATAGAGAGACAGAGCCAGACAGAGAGAGAGAGAGAGCCAGAGAGCCAGAGCAAGAGATAGGAGGTACTAAATAGTGTGAGTGTGTGTGTGTGTGTGTGTGTGTGTGTGTGTGTGTGTGTGTGAGTGTGTGTGTGTGTGTGTGTGTGTGTGTGTGTGTGTGTGTGTGTGTGTGTGTGCGTGCGTGCGTAAAAAACACAATTTAAGACCATTTTACAAAAAAATTCCATCACTCAGCAGACACTTATCCAGAGCAACTTACAGGTGATACTGAGAACATTAACATCTCACAATCAATATTGGAGCAGCTACACACATCCTAAGTGCTGCACAACCCAGGTTTCTAAAAAACCACCGGATAGTGAAAAGGAATCAGCCATTTAAAACACTAAACATTACATAATAAACTTCACTAAACTGTAAGAGGCACATTATATATTCTTGAGAAAATATGGATTTTCACATTCAATAAATGAAACAAAATTTATATAGAAACAATATTTTCTCCAGTCCTGTATAAAGAGTAAACAGCGAGGTGCTTCTGTATTTAGAGTTTATCTTTGCGTCAGCGGTTTGTGTTTGTGCGTGAGCAGCTTAGTCAAACACCCAGCTGTCCGTCACGGCTAGCGAGAGAGGAGGACGTCTTTGTGTCTAAACAGCGGCAGAAATGTCAGCCAGTGTTTGAAGTGACAGAATACACCAAGCTTGCAATAATGTCACGGGGAAGTCCCTAAACCAAGGAACCAGACGTTCAGGAAGACTGTTAGAAACGTATAGATGTGGGGACAATGATTTGACTGTCCTGTTATTGTTTGCAGTGATTTATATAATGTGTGTGGAAGTGTCTGTTTACATCTCGACTCACTGGTCAGTTACTTACCGTTGAAACCCATTCAGTTGGAGTCTTGAAGCCTTGTATTACTATTCACTATTTTACTATTTAGTTACTTAACAGACGCTATTATCCACAGCGACTTACAGTGAATTTTAGATACATGTTAATTAATTTACGATTCTGCCTTGATGATTATGAGCGTAGGGTGTCAATAGTCCCTAAAAGTCACTAATCCATCTGGTGATCTTTATAATCTGAAGAGGATGTGTCATACAAATTAACACACATGTAAACAACAACCTCCTCTGCTAGTCAGTCAGGAATTAACAGGTAAAACATAGCAGGAAAAAGACGAAACGGCCCGAAACCTATGGTGACACAGTGTAGGCTATGCAGGTGGACTGCCAGGAAAATGACAGCTACTCCGATGGCTACTCTGCACTGTTCGGTCGTTCTAAACTAAGGGTGTGGTGCTGCACTCAACAATTTTGTTGTGGCTACTCCTACTACTAATTACTAAATGTAAATGACGAACGTATAAAGTGCGTACCTGTACGAAGACAGTGAAGAAGACGACGGTGATGATGGCGGTGAGGAACATCTCCCTTATTTCGGCGTAGCGCACTTTGTCCAGCAGGAAGCCCAGGGAGAAGGCGATGGCGCCCCGGAGACCCCCATAGGCGATGATGAACTGGTCCTTGGTGGTCAGCTTCACGATGCGGAACTTGTTGATGATGAAGGTGAGCCCCACCACACCTGGACACACGCGCACGCACGCACACGCACACGCACACACACACACACACACACACACACACAGGGTTCAGCAGGGTGGCCTGGGTGTGTGTTGGGTTTGTTTGTGTGGGTCTGTGTGTCTGTGTGCCACACTTGGAAGAGTGTAGTTGAGTTGTTAGCATGTCAGCTTGTTAGCATGTTAGCCTGCTATCAGGCCCAGATTTTAAATCGCACTAATTTCCTCCAGAAAATGCACCCTCTAGTCCTTTATTATACAGCTCACGAGGAAGTAGAACTGTGGATGCCCGGTAACCAGACAAACTTTTTTGTATCTGATTATTTGATGCAGACAGAAGTATCGATGTCGTGACGACGTGTGGCATACGCCCCAGTGATGTGGAAAACTGCCCAAGGTCTTGACTTCCTCCCATTACTGAGTTCCTCTTTTTCATTTTCAACAGAACCTCTAGATCTCAGTCCTCCCCACATGCGGTCTATACTTCTAAATCAGGCCTCGAAACTTTTCTGCTTACCACAGCTTTTTGGTAAAAAAGTATATCTGGATTGGTACATTTATTATACTACCTTCTTTTGGGTAGACTCATTTTTTTTAAATGCATCTTTTAAATAGACTTTCTTGCTTTTGTAAAGCGATATGTTGGATTTCTATTACACTTTTCTTACCTAAAGATTAGGTAAGAAAAGTGTAATAGAAATCCAACATATTGTTATTATTATTTTACTTTACAATTCTCTTTCAAATGATTGTCTTTTCTTCTCTTTAAAAGATTGTCCTTTAAATTGTGTTTGAAGGGTGCTGTATAAATAAACTTGCCTTGTCTTTGACATTGTGACTTTGAAATCACTTACTGTGGCAATAATATACGCTACTGCCGAATCTGTTCCAAAATACTAGGAACCTTTTTAAATGGTTCTGCTGTTTGTTTCTTACTGTTTCAAGACTGCTCTAACCATTACTGAACCATTACTTAACAAAGGGTACTTCAAGTGAGGTCAAAGTACTTCCTGGAATTGTTATTGTATATTCATGTGTATAAAATGGTACACGTATTGTCCCAGACTTGGAGAATACCCTACAACTGTATGAAACCCTATTTAAATCTGTATTTGCTTCTGGCTAGGATTATGTACTTCACTTAAAGTGTCAATTGGAAAACAAATTATTCGGATTAATTTGAATGATAGATGTGCTTGAGTCAGAGGACTGCTATGCAGGCCAAACAGTGTCTACTAAAAAACCAAGCGGTAGCCCTGGGGAAGCGACTAACGTGTAGTTCCTCTAACGGACTATAGGCGGCTCGCGGTGGTTGGATGCTAAAAGACTGGTCCCCATTCTAAGTCAATTAGAAAATTGTGATTTCATTCTTGTAATACAAAGTGAATACATTTGTTCTTTGTTCGGTTAGGATCTCAGTGCAAGTTCATCTCATTAACACATTTATTAAGGATTGAATATTAATGAGTTTTGGCCATAGATCACGATTCCCGCCCTCAATGTGCCAAATATGGCTCGCTTCTGCTGCTGGTTGCAAAAAATCTCAAGCAATGGTGGCACCTGTAACGTGAAATATAAGGCTTCATAATGGTTGTGTGTAAACCAATGGGTGACATCACGGATGCTATGTCCATATCTTTTACAGTGACTAAAACAGAAGAAGCCAGAAGGAAATGCATCCATTACTGGCTCATCGATATGATTATTGTTATTAATACATTTCATTCATTCTAGAACATGGAGAAATAGAATAGCAAGCCCTCCTTCTCATGTTGTATTAACAATTTCATCTAATCTATCTATTTGAGTAAAATGGCAAGAAAGATGTGGGGAATGGGGATATAATCGCTCCTCAGGGTTTTCCTTTTCGTATGCCTAGTAATAAAGAAGCTGTTGTATTTGATGCTGAAGGCACTGTACTTCTGAGATAGACTTCCAATGAATTGTACATTAAAAGTATAATACAAAAAAAAGAAACCAGGAAGTAAACCAGGAAGTGAAACCAAGGAGGTGAACAGGTGCTGTGTTTGGTTCTCTTGATCCCGAAATAGCCCACTATGCATCACCCTCACATTTTGTAGTATTGCCCAAAGATTCTTTTAACAAGTCTGGTTCTCAATATCAGTGGTTCTCAAAGTGGGGTCTGGGGACTCCCGCCGGTCCGTGGCATATGGCCAAGGAGTCCACAAAATAATAAATACTCTTAAGGACAATTTTTTTTTTCGGGGTACATGATCAATGGGTTAGATTCATGTTTCAAACTATAACAATGTTAGGGGGTCCTTGTAAATACGATCCAGTCTAGGGGGCCCCTGGCTTGAAAAAGATTGAGAACCCCTGCCCTGTATAATGCACTACTTAATAACAAATGTGCACCATAAAATACAACTGATGCACACTTTCCAATTTCCGCATGATGCATCCCATGCAGCACCCCATGATGCATAGCCATTTTATATGTCATCTGATTCATCCAATAGAGATGGTTCTTTATGCAAATGAGCTGTCATATTATTGCCATAGCCATAGACACAGCGCATAATTAGTGTCTGAATTCCCCCTATTCCCTGCACTACTCATTTCCTAAATAGTGTTCACCATATATGGAATGAGGAAACAAGTGAACACAGCCCAGGAAGCGGAACCAGGAAGTGAAACGAGTGCAGTGATCTGACCTATGACCCTGCCGATCAGACAGAGAATGACGGTGACAGTGACAAAGGTCCAGTTCCAGGCATGCTTTCCGTCCACAGTGGCCACGCCCAGGAAGATGAAGATCAGGGTCTCACTGACCGAGCTCCACATCTTCAGGAAGTACTTGATGGTGGTGTGGGACTTGTGGGAGATGTTGGCCTCCACATAGGGCCGCATGACTGCGCCGCATGCTATCAACCTGGAGGTGAGGGAGAGGTTACAGAGTCACAACAGCCTCATGATGCCATCAACCCTGAGGGGAGGGAGGGGTAACAGGGTCACAATAGCCGCATGATGCAATCAACCTGGAGGGGAGGGAGGGGTTACAGGGTCACAACAGCCTCATGATGCTATCAACCTGGAGGGTTACAGGGTCAGAAGAACATTATGCTCATTCAGTTCTTGAAAACCTTTTCATTTATAATTTTTCAATTACATTATTGGATGATATGAGATTAAATTTCATACCCCAATTTTCACATCTGTGGTTAATAAAGTCTCATTGTATCTTAAGTCTTTCCTTGTTCTTTTATCTTATGATGATGATAACAACAACAATAATAATAATAATAATAATAATAATAATAATAATAATAGAAATAACACATCTATATTGCACCTTTATAAACTGACAAAGTGCCTGACAAAGTGTATCACATGACAAAACTCAAAACCAGCCTTCCATGCCAGTCAGCCACGCCTCAGCAATGGATTGACTGTTATTTTGTGCATCATGTTTAGATAAAGCTCTTGCTTTTGTTGTGTGCTGTGATTCTATCATGTATAGAATATGTTGATGTACTATATAAACGTGTAAGATACAGCGTTGCAAACAACGTTGATTTCAAATGGATGTGATAATTTGATTGTCAAGTGGAGGGTTGTTAAATATGCAAATTTGAAGAAACCAATTGCCTTGTTTTTCCAAGGCAACTCTCCCCCTGGAAAAACAAGGCTATTGTTACTTCCAATTTGCATATGGTTAGGATTGGATTCAACAACCAATTATTCTCGGTTTGATCTCTTCATCTCTCCTGTCTATCACTAACACTAAGAGGTAAGAGATCAGGGGTCAGCCTCAAACAAATAGGCTCCAGTTACGTGGCATTGAGTTTCTGGGTGGAGCACAAAACTATGTCCTCATCTGCCGCCTGGGACGCTATTCATTCTGCTTGACCGACACTATGGCAACAGAGGATCCAACATGGCCATCAAAGTAAAATAACTATTATGGTGATGGGTCTGTGTGTCCTGGCAACCTGGTCAGACTCTAATACTTAGCACCCTAACTCGCTAATACCGAACCCTCTAAAACCCAATACCTAAACATAACCATCTCTAACCTAATATCTAAACATAACCATCTCTAACCTAATATCTAAACATAACCATCTCTAACCTAATATATAAACGTAACCATCTCTAAGCTAATATCTAAACATAACCACCTCTAACCTAATACCTAAACGTAACCATCTCTAACCTAATATCTAAACGTAACCATCTCTAACCTAATACCTAAACTTAACCCCCTCTAACCAAATAACCTAAAACTTAACCACCATCTAACCTGATACATAATCTACTGACATGAATTAGCCTAATAATACTAACCCATTCTCCAACACTCAAACAAACCATTTCTGACGCCTCACTGGACGTTACCACCAGAAAACTGTATACAGTTTAATTCTTAGATTTACTCTACCCCAGGATACCACATCAATGAGTCCACTATGCAAGACACAGCACAGTGTCTGCACCCACCTCTCTCACCAGCAGGGGGCAGTGTTCGGATGCAAGCCTGGCCTTGGAACACAGTGTCCTTGGGACTCAGATCTCTCCCCCTCCCACAACCAGAAATCAAACAACATGAACAGGACGGTCCCCACGACCCATAACTCACGGGGCCATCAGGCGCAGGAGATAAAGCAGGGATGTTGATGGAGGGAGGTGGGGGCGGGGGGGGGGGGGGGGGGGGGTAGCCATGTCAGGGTGCTGGAGGAGGGGGGACCGGGGGTATAATATATAGGCTTGTGTAGCGACAAGCCGGCGGGATGGAAGGATTCTTCACATCCCTGGTTACACCGAGACCCCCCAGACCGACGAGATACTGACCCCCCCACCCCCCATTCCCCGGTGCAAGTCAAGTCAATCACTACGGTCTCAAAGGGCTTCACGGGCCCCGCATTATATACAACACCCCCCCTAACCCATAAGCTCTCTAAAGGACAATGCGTGATATACTTGAAATACTATAGGCTGGGAGGCAGCGCTACAGAAAAGATATTTATATATAAGATATAAGATCAAATAAAACAAACAGACATATAACAAAAGTTCCTGGTTGGTTTCCCACCGCTGAGGAACACTGTATTTACATTTGCGGTCACATTTAGTAATTCGTCTGACAGCTCGGTATCCACAGTGACCTTACAGGCTAGGCGGAGAACGAAACACTCAGTCTAGCTCAGGAATGCTCAACTATCGAGGGCCAACCATGGTGACGACACCAGAGGAAACTGGAAACACGGTCCCCAAACACACCGTTTGGACTAAATAAGGTCACCTTTGTGGGCCCGCACATACGTGACAAGTAGGGAATACACATTTGTCAAGAGTTCCCAAGGACCTTGGGATGAGGTGGTAGTGACTAATCTCTGCCTACTACCACACCCACGCTGTCCAAGGACTTATTAAACAGCCAGTGTGTCAAATCTGGTGTCCTGTATGTCCATTTAACGGTTTCTCTGTCCACCTATCTCTGTCCGTCTGTGTGTCTGTCTGTCTCTCTGTCTCTTCCGTCTACCGGTCTACTTGTCCAGGTGTGACCCCGCCCCAGCTACTCACGCCATGATGCCAGACAGGTGGAACATCTCGGCCGACAGGTAGGCCATGTAGCTGTAGACGAAGACGAACAGTGGCTCGATGACACGCCGTGTGCGAGGTGAAGCGTGACGTAGAACGCGGCCAGGATGCCGTAGACGGCGCCCACCAGGACGCCGCCCCACCGCCACCACCAGGAAACAGATCACGCCCAGCACGGCGTCCGTCATGGTTACTGTGCCGACGGAGGCGTACTCGTCAAAGAGGTGGTACAGCACCTGGCACACAAAGAGAGAGTCCAACACTTAATCCTTTGACTAATTTTCATTCTTAGCATTTTACATTTTTTACATTACATTTCTATCTTAACGAGTACTTATCACTGCATCCTTTACATGGTTGTCGAAATCTGTAATTCTTCTCTATTAATTGTAGATTTTATGTACATTATTTGCTTGGTAATTTAATGCATTTTCCCATGCCAATAAAGCCATTTTAATTGTATTTAGAAGAGAGAAAGAGACGCCGAGAAAGAACAGAGATATACAGAGGACAGATATTTTTTAACAATCCTATTGAAGACCTTGTATTACTTATACTTGTGCCGTCTGTTTTCTGCTAGAGGGGACATGTTTAGACTTTCGTTTCCCATGAAAATGCCCCATTAAAACATCCTGTTTTCTTTCTTTTTGCTCTCTTCCATTTGAAGCCCAACATAAAAAGCTTTTCACCAACATTCTCGCAAAACGGCAACAAACAGTTCAGTAACGGAAACGCTGGCGTCAACCTGCCAAGGATTCAATTATTAAGGGCAAAACTGTTTCTCTCCGTAAACAAACCAACTACTGGATGAAGCTGCAGCATTTAAAATAGAGATTAAAGCATGACTATGCATGACACTACACACATTTAAATCAACTATAATATTTTAGACTACACAGTGTCTTGTATAACATGCTCCGAGGAGCCTCAGCAATGACCCATATGAGAGAGGGAGAGGGAGAAGAGAGGGAGAGGGAGAGAGAGGGGAGAGGGAGAGAGAGGGGGAGAGGAGAGAGAGATGAGAGGAGTAAGATACAAAACACAAGCAAATTAGAGAGATGGATTAAAATCAGAACGACAAAGAGAGACAGACGAGAGCAAGAGGAGAGAGAGTGAGCAGAAGAGAAAGAGGGAGAATCAGAGAGAATGGGGAGCGAGAGAGAGTGGGAGGTAAGTGAGTGTCAAGGGATAACTATAGATACACATGTTTAATAATTCATGAGTGACTCCTAATAAAGCTTGAGGTAGCCGTGGGCAAGAGCCGGCGTGGAGGGAGTTAGCCAGCAGGTGTCTGAGACCGGCTCCCCACGCAGCAGACGCTTAATTAAAAGCAATAGTTAGGCCTCTGGAGAGGCAACGTGGCACATTACATTACCAGTAGGACCAAGTCACAACCACTTAGCAAGGGGGGAAGATAGCTTAGTGGCTAGCAGTCTACCCGGCCCTAACCTCTACCTGCTACCCTACCTTGATGATCCTATATCTGTACACTGTAAGTTGCTAAATAGTAAAAGGTAAAGCAAGCTAAGCATAATTACCAATGTTAACCAATATTAATTTGGTATACCGTATTAATATTTACCATCTACTCTAGACGTATGGTTATGTGGAGAAAAGGTGAACAATTTCCAAGACTGCAGAAGCATGCCAACACTTTAACTTTGAGTTTGACTTTGTAAAACTTGACAGCACAGCAGGATATATGGAAAGATGGGCTTAGAAACAGGACTGAGGCCAAGAACAGAAGCAGAACCATTTTATCATCAAAAGGACTGCTGGACATGGCCAACGATACATAGAGAGGGGGAGGGGGGGGGGTGAGAACAATAAGAGAGAGGGAAAGAGAGAGGGGGGGGGGAGAGAGTGCGAGAGGAGCGGGAGAGAATCAGAGCAGACGGAGAGCCCCCCAACACACAAGCCCCAAAGCCGCTCCTACGACCTCCCACTCACCACGGTGACCGGCATCGTTGAGCAGGGACTCCCCAAAGACCGGATGTGCAGCAGCTCGTTGATGTGGATCTCCCTCGAACCTCGGCCAGCACGGCCACCGGGTCCACGGCGACACGATGGAGCACCGAACAGCAGAGCAGGGCAGCAGCACGATGTCGTTGAGGATCGAGCTGATGGTCGGCTGGAGCTGGCACACGCCGTAGAGCAGCCCGCCGACGAAGAAGGAGTTCCAGAGGAGGTGCCAACCACGGCCGAACACTCAGGATGGTGCCCAGGTTCTCCATGAAGGGCGTTATGGGCAGGAAGTAAACGGCGTCCAGGATTATGGGCGGCAGGGAGGACACAGGAAGAACAGCTGGGAGTTGAGCACGGGCGCGGACGTCTTCCCCCGCTAGCTTGAAAGAGACCGCCCACCAGCAGGCCCCACCGCTGATGAGGAGACAGCTCTCTGGGACGATGTCGGACAGCCGAGCGGATCAGGTGGAAGCCTGTGGAGATACCACCAGAACTTTATTATGATATATTAAAAATAACCTTCTGTCCTATAGATATTTACAGACCGATGCTGGAGAGCCAAGGGATCAGGTGTGGAGATACCCACCAGAACTTCATTACCCTAAAACTTCTAATAATAGCCCAGGCGTTTATTTGCTTAATCACTGAAAAGCCTTTATTGGGGACCTGCGTCTATTAGGACCCCTGCTTCTATTGGAAGTTTCACGGTATATTTATAAACTTCTTTATAGTATACAGATATTACTGATAATGCTGGACCGAGGGATCAGGTGGAAGCCTGTGGTGTGGCCACGAGAAACTCAAAAGCTCAGACATTAAAAGGTGCAGTAGGTAGATTTAAGAGCTATTATTTTAGTTATTTGAGTTTTGTTATTTGTTAGAAGAATGGCATAGCCAGCCATCCGTCAGGTTGAGTGAGATGCCCTGTGAAAATATCATTTGTGAGCAAATTTAATTTGCAGCCTTTTGTCGTCGTTTTGCGCTGCTGGAAACAGAAAATCTGTCAGGCCAATCACATCGTGAGGGGCGGAGTCGGAAGCCGGGCTACCATGACGACAGAGTTGCGACGGTTCCGTGTTAGAGGTAAACAATGGCTGCTGCTGCTGGCGAACGGCTGTCTCTCGACTCGGCTTTGGCCGCGACTCTTCAAGACTTGAAGTTAACATTTTCTTTGAGAAAAGAACAAAGAACGGCACTGAAGTCTTTCCTCGAAAAGAAATATGTATTCGGAGTTTTGATTAATGACGTAGTCAGAGCCGTCGCTCTGACTACGTCACCTTCTTCGTTGCTCTGATTGGTTGTAGCGCTATCCTATTGCGTGCAGAGGGAACTTGAAAGACAACCGTTTATCCCGCCCACACTGCCAATGGAGCAATGCCAGACCCTACATCTTTCTGATGTGGGTCTGGCTTGCCAGGCTATGCGCCTGCCTCTGTACGAGCCAATTCTGACCAATCAGAGCATCTTATTTGTGATTGTAATCGGGGAATCCATCTTGCCTGTTAATCACAGGTGCAGGAAATGCAACACTTCTCAATGGTGGAGAAACGTGGGGGCGGAGCAGCTTGCTCTTTTCTGCTCTTTCACTATATATATATATATATATATATAATATATTTAATATATATATTTATATATATATAGTGTCTATCTGTGTGTGTGTATGTGTGTGTGTTGCTCTGTCCAGTACAGAAACATGGTCGTGAAACACTTGAAATTTGTTGTAGCTACTCCAATATTGATCGTAAGACTTCATTATTCTCAGCCTCACTTGTAAATTGCTTTGGATAAAAGACAAAATGTAATATAAATGTGTGTATGGCTCTGTGCATGAAGGTTTGTGGGCGTGTACGCATTGCCGCCTGGCTAGTGATGTTACTATTTGCATTTGCACTAATTTCCTTGTTTGAAGCGTAGAAAAAAACACAGAGAGAGAGAGAGAGAGAGAGAGAGAGAGAGAGAGAGAGAGAGAGAGAGAGAACGTGTGTGCATGGGTGGGTGTGTGTCTGTGTGCATGAAGGGTGGGTCATGGTTGGGTTTGTAGATAATCATAATACGGTAGTTTTTTTAGTTCCTGGTTTGAACCTTAGAAAAAAACATCCTTCCAGATGCTGACTGTTGTCACGCTATACCTGAACATGTCAATCATCGAGGCCTCTATTAGATATACTTTGAACACAAACCTGTCTGACAGAACAGAGAGACAGAGAGAGAGAGAGACAGAGAAAGAGACACAGGGCCCTATCTTGCACTCAGCGCAATTGACTTTGTTCACTGGCGCTTGC
>JAOPHQ010005945.1:2500-12065 GCA_030340625.1 Merluccius polli
AAATGATTTTACCTTTTCTCCTTTCGGTCCCATTTTACCCTCTGCTCCTGTTTTCCCTTTGACTCCCTGTACAAAGGAAATAGGAATGAATAATAAATACAGGTGGGAAGGGCAGGCAGACAATATCCTGAGATGGAGACAGACACAGGCACACAGACAATGACAAATGCACAAGACAGACAGACAGCCGTCCGGACAAGACATGCAGAAATACAGACAGACAGCCAGTCCTATCGCTAAAAACAGACGGAGACACAGAGAGACGCTTACCTGACCCCCAGGTGTCCCCGGAGGCCCAGGGACCCCGGCCTCCCCAGTCGTTCCCTGAGGAAGAGGACGAAGAGGAATTCATTCATAACATGCTAATGAGTCAGTGGGTTTCTGCAGGTAAAATATATGCTAAGCTAATGGTCCACCCAGTGGGTTTCTGCAGGTGAAATATGCTAAGCTAAATGTCCACCCAGTGGGTTTCTGCAGGTGAAATATGCTAAGCTAAATGTCCACCCAGTGGGTTTCTGCAGGTAAAATATGCTAAGCTAACGGTCCACCCAGTGGGTTTCTGCAGGTGAAATATGCTAAGCTATCTTTACCTCTAGTCCAGGTACCGCTGGAGGTCCCCTGATTCCAGGTACACCCTCCTCACCCTGTATAACAGCACGTTGCCATGGAGACGAATACATGATTAACAAGAATATTATCAATATTGGTATATTGCATAATAATATGAATATGAATATGAATACTTTTAGCCAAAGTTATTGAGGGAGACTGAGATGTACAATTGATCCAAGTCTTAATTTCATTACAAAAAACAATATTGTTGATAAAAGTTTAATGTCAAATTGTGTTCATGAAGTCTGTATTCATGAGGGTATGTACCACTGGTACCGATACGGATGGATCCAAACGGTACAAAGACATTGGCTAAGTGGGTCACCTACCTGTTCTCCAGGTGGGCCTGGCGCTCCTGATTCCCCCTTAAGTCCCTCTGGTCCGGGGGCCCCTTTAGCTCCGGTGTGGCCCTGGGGCCCGGCTTGTCCGACTGGACCCTGGTGAGCACAACACCACACACACACTGCAAGTAAGGAAGGAAGGAAGTGAAGCCTTATTTATAGCACTTTTTAAAAACACAGTTACAAAGTGCTTCACACACACAACACATATAAATGAAGAAGTAAATGAGGTAAAAATCATTATTACAATACACAAAAACAATATTACAATACACAAACATAATATTACAATATAAAACATTACAATATATTACAATATAAAACAGACGCAAGTGTTTTACGCGAGAGACAGTTCAGTTTAGGTGTTTCCAAATGGCTTTTGGAGAGCATTTCCACGCGGTTGTGTGTGCCTGGGGTGAGGATGTGATGCAAATGTGTGTCTGAGCCAATTTACCATTTTTATTATCATTATGACGATTACTGTTTCATCATTTGGCAGATGCTATTCTCTAAATCAACTCGCGGTGAATGTCTTGCGGTACATTTTCATTTCGTTCAGTTTTTTTTAATTTAACAATTCACGTTAAAAAAACAATTACATTCAAGACGCAAGAGATTCAAGATGTATTTGTCACATGCATAACTGTACATGAACCACAGCAGAGAAATGAAGTGAAGCTACATAGCAGTATAAACATTAAATAAAGGAAAGCAACAAAATATCTACAAGTATATAACGATATAAAGCTTTATACAGGGAACAATAACGTAATACCGCAGTAGACGCTATGTGTACATAATAAACTCCTGCTCAGCCCCTGATGGAGCGGAGAGACGCTCGCCGGAGGGCAGCAGCAGAACCAGTTGGGTGGTCCGCCTGGCGGACGGCCCCTAATGACCCGGTTTGCCTGGAGAGGTCCTGGAGGCCCGGCAGCGCTGTCCTGCTGATGCGTTCAGCGCACCGGTTCGCTCTGTGAAGGGCTTTCTTGCCCAGAGAGCTGCAATTCAATCTAGGGTTGAACAATTAATCTAAATATTAGCGAAAATCGCGATATGGCCAAGAGCGATATCCAAATTTGCAGGAGCTGCAATTTTTTGATACGGGTAAAATTTATAACACTGTTATAAATGAAGTACTGTAGTGCTGCAGAGAGGAACTGGCCCACATATTTTTTTTCTCCAGATGTAAGAAAACAAAAAAAGTTTGTTTGGTACCGACCCCAACAAACGTCACACCATTAAGATTGGGAAATTATTTTTTATCACTCAACTTATTATTATGCAAGGAGAGATGGTAGAGTGACAGCAGTTAGGGCTTCGGTGCCTTGCTCAAGGGCAACTCGGCAGCACCCAGGAGGTGAACTGGCACCTCTCCAGCCACCAGTCCACGCTCCACACTGTGGTCCGTGCCGGACTTGAACCGGCTCCCAAGCCAAGTCTCTCCGGACTGAGCTACTGCTGCCGCATAATATTAATCGTTTTTTCAGTGAAGTGTCCAGGTGGGAGACGGCGGAGTGGACGACATGGGAGGTGATGTCATCACGACTCCTATTGGGCCGATCGGCGAGCTGAAGGCGATCCCATGAGCCGATGGGCGGAGATGAACTGATCTTCAAGAAAAAGTCTTTGATGAAGTCTCTCGAAGCGCTTCAACACCGAGGAGGCCGGCGCTCCCGCTGGCGCTCGCCATTCAAGCATGCCGGGATAATGGCGGACGTTGTAGCGCCGCATGTAGGGACGACATGATGCGCCAGAGACCGGTTGTAAGCGGAGGCGAACCCCGGGGCTAGCCGGTCAGCGGCGCGGGATTTTTAGCACACCAAGTGAGGAGTCCACGTCCGCGGAGGGGTTACCCGCGGTTGCGACACCAATGTAACAATGCACAATTAGAAGAGCATCAAGGGTAGCAAGTCTTAGCAGGACTTATTTCCATTGTGGTCCTTGCAGTTATTAGATCTAGTCTGGTCTGGGAGCCAAAACCCCCCGAACCCCTAGACTGTATTCCATTAAAACTTTGGCGGTTGCATAATAACACTCTGTACTTTGAATTTATGAATACATGAATACATTTGGGAATTTAGTTCAAGTGATATGTGCCAAATATGAAATATGCAAAATGGGTAAAATGTTGCCCACAGGTCGGCTGCAGACACTTCTTCATAGGTCCACTTTGTTTGTTGTATGAGTTCAAAATGTAGGAGTAAGTTTTATAATTGAGTTAATATTTGTGTGTGTTTATTATTTATAATCAAGTTATTTTTTGTGTATTTATTATTTAGAATTGAGTTAATGTTTGTGCATATCTATTATTAATGTCATGCTAGTGTATGTGAGCGTTGGAGTTACCGGTGGGCCGAGCTTCCCCAGGTCTCCTCTGACACCGCCATCTCCATCGGTCCCCTGCGGACACACACACACACACACACACACACACACACACACACACACACACACACACACACACACACACACACACACACACACACACACGTTCCTATGTGGACCAGCGCAACACACAATACTGATGAAAGAGAGACAGATGCATGATGGGATATTGTTTACCTGAGGGCCCGCTACCCCTGGAGGTCCAGTGACTCCATAGGATCCAGAGTCTCCCTGTGGGGAAAAGGACATTAGATGGATTTCGCATTCTAAAAATAAGCAGATCCTCCACAGAGCTTCCACCACCTGGGCTGCCAATCTCCCCTCCTTCACCCCTCTCTCCAACATGTGAGATGAGATGACTTGGTTCTTCAACATGTGAGATGACTTGGTTCTTCAACATGTGAGATGACTTGGTTCTTCAACATGTAAGATGACTTGGTTCTTCAACATGTGAGATGAGATGACTTGGTTCTTCAACATGTAAGATGACTTGGTTCTTCAACATGTGAGATGACTTGGTTCTTCAACATGTGAGATGAGATGACTTGGTTCTTCAACATGTGAGATGACTTGGTTCTTCAACATGTAAGATGAGATGACTTGGTTCTTCAACATGTAAGATGACTTGGTTCTTCAACATGTGAGATGACTTGGTTCTTCAACGTGTGAGATGAGATGACTTGGTTCTTCAACATGTGAGATGACTTGGTTCTTCAACATGTAAGATGACTTGGTTCTTCAACATGTAAGATGACTTGGTTCTTCAACATGTGAGATGAGATGACTTGGTTCTTCAACATGTAAGATGACTTGGTTCTTCAACATGTGAGATGACTTGGTTCTTCAACATGTGAGATGAGATGACTTGGTTCTTCAACATGTGAGATGACTTGGTTCTTCAACATGTGAGATGAATTGGTTCTTTCCTTGTGTGGCCACAGGAGGAGTAACACTTCTGCGTTGGCTAGTGGGGATCTTAATGAAATCCTAAATCCTAAGCTTATACGATAAGACGTACTTCCTTAATCCCAGACAGGAAATGTGGGTCATAAAATGGGAATAGCCAATATTTCCATCTGGACAATGATTTGACAATACATTGTTAGGTTTCGTTAGGTTCAAAAACCATACTGACAGAATGCATGCACAAGATCAATACAAAAGTAATATTCATGTACAGTCTGGGAATTTTGATGACAAAGACATCCATGTTATGACTTACTTGATTTATAATAAGCATTGTTAGCATTAAGACTAGGTTGCTAAGGTTACATAATGATAATTCATGAGCTCTGCTGTTACCTTGTGTCCCTGAGGTCCATCCAGACCCGGTGGTCCATTAGGACCGGCGATCCCCTAATAAAAGAGAAGGAAAGAACACAATGTCCGCTCGGTGTATTTATAACCACTGCACACAAAACCACATCCACACACACATAATAATGAAGTGATGAAAAGCTCCTGGACAAGATGTGTGTGTTCACAGATCAATGGCTAACGATCCGACCCCAACCGCATCGGCATTCACTCCCTGTTCTCCCTTTGTGTCGTTAGTGTGATGTCACCTGTGGTAATGAGTCATGTTGTTCACCTGTGGTAATGAGTCATGTTGTTCACCTGTGTTAATGAGTCATGTTGTTCACCTGTGTTAATGAGTCATGTTGTTCACCTGTGGTAATGAGTCATGTTGTTCACCTGTGTTAATGAGTCATGTTGTTCACCTGTGTTAATGAGTCATGTTGTTCACCTATGTTAATGAGTCATGTTGTTCACCTGTGTTAATGAGTCATGTTGTTCACCTGTGTTAATGAGTCATGTTGTTCACCTGTGTTAATGAGTCATGTTGTTCACCTGTGCTAATGAGTCATGTTGTTCACCTGTGTTAATGAGTCATGTTGTTCACCTGTGTTAACGAGTCATTCTGTTCACCTGTGTTAACGAGTCATCCTGTTCACCTGTGTTAACGAGTCATCCTGTTCACCTGTGTTAACGAGTCATTCTGTTCACCTGTGTTAACGAGTCATCCTGTTCACCTGTGTTAACGAGTCATTCTGTTCACCTGTGTTGAGTCATGTTGTTCACCTGTGGTAATGAGTAATGTTGTTCACCTGTGTTAATGAGTCATGTTGTTCACCTGTGTTAATGAGTCATGTTGTTCACCTGTGTTAATGAGTAATGTTGTTCACCTGTGTTAATGAGTCATGTTGTTCACCTGTGTTAATGAGTCATGTTGTTCACCTGTGTTAATGAGTCATGTTGTTCACCTGTGTTGAGTCATGTTGTTCACCTGTGTTGAGTCATGTTGTTCACCTGTGGTAATGAGTCATGTTGTTCACCTGTGTTAATGAGTCATGTTGTTCACCTGTGTTAATGAGTCATGTTGTTCACCTGTGTTAATGCGTCATGTTGTTCACCTGTGGTAATGAGTCATGTTGTTCACCTGTGTTAATGAGTCATGTTGTTCACCTGTGCTCCATGTATTTAAGTTCCCTAGTTCCTGCCCTAGTTTGTCGGTTCCTTGTTCTCCTGTAGGTTTGTGTCTGCCTGCCTCGTTTCCTTGAGTAAAACGTACTTTTCTGGCGGTGCAAGGCGGTACTATCACCGCCTTGCACAAGCCGTGACGTCATCACCGATCGTTTCTGATAAGTGGTCCATACGTATGAATGAAACGGTGGCCCCTGAATGGGTCAGGATCAATGAGACTCACCTGTAAGCCCGCTAGCCCCGCGGGCCCGACCTCCCCCAGCAGCCCGGGCTCCCCCTAGTCACAATTGAGGGAATTGGGTCACGTAAGAGTTGCTTATTATCACCATTACCATTACCAAATATCCTAATCAATAATGATCAATGAAAATCAGGAATCAATGAAAACGATGAATCGATCGTGTTTTTATACTAATCAATATAAGGAACTGAATATATTACAATGCAGCATTGTGATTGGATAAGGCATTAGCATGTGCTTACCAATAATCCAATGAAGCCCTTCTCTCCTTTAGGTCCTCCTTCCCCGTTCTTCCCCAGTGGCCCCCAGGGGCCCTCTCTGCCGGACAGCCCATAGGGCCCCACCTGGCCCTGCAGGGAACACAACGCTACTGGGTTCACAGTGTTGGTGGACATGAACACATCCAGGATAATAATGATGAAGAGGACGAGGAGGAGGAGGAGGAGGAGGAGGAGGAGGAGGAGAAAGGGAAGAAGGAAAAGAAGATGAAAATGGAGTAAAAGAGGCAGAATGGTAATAAAAGGTCAGAGGAGAAAGAGGACTAGGAGGAGGAGGAGGAGCGGGGGTAGAGGAGGAAGAGGGAGATGAAGAGGAGGAGAAGGAGAATGAGGAAGAGGAGAAGGAGGAGGAGGAGGAAGAGAAGAAGAAAGGGAAGGAGGAAAATGAAAATGGAGGACAGGAGGCAGAATGGTAATAAAAGGTCAGAGGAGAAAGAGGACTAGGAGGAGGAGGAGGAGCGGGGGTAGAGGAGGAAGAGGGAGATGAAGAGGAGGAGAAAGAGAATGAGGAACAGGAACAGGAGGAGGAGGAGGAGAAGAAAGGGAAGAAGGAAAAGTAGATGAAAATGGAGGACAAGAGGCAGAATGGTAATAAAAGGTCAGAGGAGAAAGAGGACTAGGAGGAGGAGGAGAAGAAAGAAGGAGAAGAAGGAAAAGAAAGAAGGAGATAAAGGAATAGAAAAAGGAGAACCAAAAAGGTAGAAGAAGGAGACGTCGGAAAAAAAACAGAATAATAAATAACAAAGAAATCTCAACATGAATAGGTTTGGGCTGTGAGTCCGCCTCAGTAGAACCAGTGCATGTGTTACCTTGTCCCCGATGGGCCCCACGTCCCCCGTCTCCCCAGGGTGTCCAGTGTCTCCCTGCAGGCATCAGTTAGTCCGCCGTTACACACATGTATTACACGTGTATTACACACCAATACCTCCCAAGAACAAAACCTTAAAGGTGCAGTGTGTAGGATTTAGTGGCGTCTAGCGGTGAGGTTGCAGATCAAGGTTACAACCAACTGAATAGTACTACTATAGTAGGTACTGAAGCTATGGTTGCCTGTAAGGTACCAGTAGGTACTGAAGCTATGGTTGCCTGTAAGGTACCAGTAGGTACTGAAGCTACGGTGGCCTGTAAGGTACCAGTAGGTACTGAAGCTACGGTGGCCTGTAAGGTACCAGTAGGTACTGAAGCTATGGTTGCCTGTAAGGTACCAGTAGGTACTGAAGCTACGGTGGCCAGTAAGGTACCAGTAGGTACTGAAGCTACGGTGGCCTATAAGGTACCAGTAGGTACCGCAGCTACGGTGGCCTGTAAGGTACCAGTAGGTACTGAAGCTACGGTGGCCTGTAAGGTACCAGTAGGTACCGAAGCTACGGTGGCCTGTAAGGTACCAGTAGGTACTGAAGCTACGGTGGTCTGTAAGGTACCAGTAGGTACTGAAGCTACGGTGGCCTGTAAGGTACCAGTAGGTACTGAAGCTACGGTGGCCTGTAAGGTACCAGTAGGTACTGAAGCTACGGTGGCCTGTAAGGTACCAGTAGGTACTGAAGCTACGGTGGTCTGTAAGGTACCAGTAGGTACCGAAGCTACGGTGGCCTGTAAGGTACCAGTAGGTACCGAAGCTACGGTGGCCTGTAAGGTACCAGTAGGTACCGAAGCTACGGTGGCCTGTAAGGTAACAGTAGGTACTGACGGTGGCCTGTAAGGTACCAGTAGGTACTGAAGCTACGGTGGCCTGTAAGGTACCAGTAGGTACTGAAGCTACGGTGGCCTGTAAGGTACCAGTAGGTACTGAAGCTACGGTGGCCTGTAAGGTACCAGTAGGTACCGAAGCTACGGTGGCCTGTAAGGTACCAGTAGGTACTGAAGCTACGGTGGCCTGTAAGGTACCAGTAGGTACTGAAGCTACGGTGGCCTGTAAGGTACCAGTAGGTACTGAAGCTACGGTGGCCTGTAAGGTACCAGTAGGTACCGAAGCTACGGTGGCCTGTAAGGTACCAGTAGGTACTGAAGCTACGGTGGCCTGTAAGGTGCCAGTAGGTACTGCCAAAATGATGTCATCGTCTACGATGACATCATCGAGCAGCCAAGTGTTAAGTGATGAGGTTTTTCCTTGATAGATTTATAAATTGTATTGAGTTATTTAATCTGTAAAGCTGTATGTCATCGTTTACGAGTAAGACAGCGATTATGTGTTCTGGGCTCCTGTAGAAATATGGCGGTGCAACATGGCCGCCTCCGTGGAAGAGGACCCGCTCCCCATGTAGATAACAAGAGCTCACTCTAAGGTAACGAAAACACAATGATCCTTATATTTATGGGATTACACACTTCGATTAAAACATACTTGATGAATATCGTATTCAATTTCTGCTAAGTCTGTTGCGCTAGACGCCACTAAATCCTACACACTGCAGCTTTGAGCAGCGTAGATGTAATGGGATGAGATACACGGCTCTGCGTTCCCCAGGAGGATAATGAGCCAAACACACTGCGGCACTTTAAATTCAATTTAGAAAATGAGGCTAGCGAAAGACAAATATTTCCTGAGGGTTTGCGTTTGGAAGATCATCAAAAATGCATAAGCTGCATGGATATATTGCTCAGTCGCTATCTTGTTATAGAGTACAATAGGATATAAAATATTAATCACATCATGCAAAGTGTTTGCTCTTAGCCAGCCGAGCATTACAAGGTATCTGAGCAGCGTTTGGACCGGGTCAGTACCTACCTCTTTACCGACCGGTCCGGTGTGACCCTGCTCTCCTTTCAGGCCTTGGAGCCCTCTGTCGCCAAGGAGACCAGGTGGGCCGCCCTTCCCCTGGTCACCTGGGTCTCCCTGATAACACCGATACGGATATGGTTAAGGGGGACCACAGGTGCAGTAGACGCTATTGCGCTATTACAGGTCCGGTCAGCTGAGCGCTTCAACGTTTTTTGTTTTTGGAAAAGTGCGAGAAATGTACACACTCTTAACTTTTTTAACTCTCTGCCACTTCTTCTCTTCTCAGGAAAATTGCTTTTTTTTGTTGGAGTGAATTATAATAACTTCAGAACCAATCTTAACCAATAAAGAGGAGAGGGCATGCAAAGCCAAAATGATTGCATGGATGTATTGAGAAGAAAATAATATATTAAAATATTTTTTTTATACCAAAGAAAAAAGACCAACATGTACTGTGTGACTATAAAAGCAGAACCGTCGTGGTTGAGGTTGAAGACATCTGAAC
>JAOPHQ010005946.1:0-13301 GCA_030340625.1 Merluccius polli
ACCTTAAGGCTAACCCTCAGGGCTAACCCTTAGGGATAACCCTTAGAGCTAACCCTTATGGATAACCCTCAGGGCTAACCCTTAAGTCTAACCCTTAGGGATAACCCTCAGGGATAACCCTTAGGGCTAACCCTCAGGGATAACCCTCAGGGCTAACCCTTAAGGCTAACCCTCAGGGCTAACCCTCAGGGATAACCCTCAGGGCTAACCATCAGGGCTAACCCTTAGGGATAACCATCAGGGATAACCCTCAGGGATAACCCTCAGGGCTAACCCTGCTAACCCTAAACCCGCTTCCAACATTATCCCTGTGTTGTATGTGTGTATGTTGTATGTGTTTTATGTTGTATGTGTTTTATGTTGTATGTGGTTTATGTTGTATGTGTTTTATGTTGTATGTGGTTTATGTTGTATGTGTTTTATGTTGTATGTGTTTTATGTTGTATGTGGTTTATGTTGTATGTGTTTTATGTTGTATGTGGTTTATGTTGTATGTGTTTTATGTTGTATGTGTTTTATGTTGTATGTGTGTATGTTGTATGTGTTTTATGTTGTATGTGTTTTATGTTGTATGTGTTTTATGTTGTATATATTTTATGTTGTATGTGGTTTATGTTGTATGTGGTTTATGTTTTATGTTGTATGTGTTTTATGTTGTATGTGTTTTATGTTTTATGTTGTATGTGTTTTATGTGTTTTATGTTGTATATGTTTTATGTTGTATGTGGTTTATGTTGTATGTGGTTTATGTTGTATGGGGCAATTGCTCTGTCGCTAGCTTAGCCACTTTTTAGAGTTTAACATGGTTTTAAACTCGTCGGTGACGCAAGAAGTCACGTGACGTCTTAAGCTCCATTGCTGTGTCGTATGTACCTGTGGTTTAACCTGCAGCTGCGTTTTACCTTGATCTCAATTGCTGTGTCTTCAGAGAAATTCACATCAGACACTAGAGGGCGTATTTTGTGCGTGTTAGTCTAGTCTCGAAACGGACGTGGTTTTAGAGGAGACTAAACCAGTTTGCAGGATGAAACAAGGCTCCATTATAACCGACACACACATAATTAGTTTTATTAATTATTATTAGTAGTATTAATAATAATGTATGATACATTTACACTTATTACGCCAGATAGGCCTTCAGTACAATAACAATATTGGACATAGTCGATGTGGAATGAGCAGTGATATTTCACGGCTCACGGGGCTCAGGTCTCGGTCGTGCGTCCGCTCAGCAATAGCATTACGCGCTTCAACTTTCAAGCGTTTCCATAAATTCTTTAAATGTGCCGCTGCTCGGTCTCCTGCTGGAAGATCTACTGTTACATGTGTTTGAGAGATCATCCCAAACAGACTTTCTTTCGGAGTGGTGGTGGTGTCTTTCCTCGCGTCTTCCACCGTGTCCACAACACCTCGAATGCAGTACAATAAATATAACTTCTGCTCCTCGTTATAGTTCTCTATCCGAGACATGTTCATCCTAACTACCCTCTCCTTCTCCGAGAATTTATAGGCGTGGAATTACCCTAATTACTCGCATATTAATTCGTCTTCAATTAATTAATCACGTTTGCATGCACACCAAGAGAAAACAATGACAAGTAATTGATTGATTGACGTAGGTGAGGGCAGATTTCCACAAAAAGTAGGCTAGACTATTTCATAATATATTTCAACATTATTTGCGTTTTATTATATTAAAGTTCACTTTACATTCCCATTAAGTTTTTGTTAGTAATTATAGCACAAAATGCATCCAACATTAAGTTAAGACTGCGTCTGCTGGAGTATAACGAGAAATCAGAGTACTTCCGGTTTAACCCGAGTTTAACTAGGAATCAGCTGAACCTGTGTCGGTCAGTACACAGCAATCAGGTTTAACTTGTGCGCAGCCTGCGTGTTAAACTCCCAAAACCTCCGGTTTCCGGAGTATGGTTTTAAACCGCAGCACAGCTAACGCAATGCTAACTGACAGAGCAATTGCCCCATGTGTTTTATGTTGTATGTGTTTTATGTTGTATGTGTTTTATCTTGTATGTGTTTTATGTTTTATGTGTTTTATGTTGTATGTGTTTTTTGTATATGTTTTATGTTGTATGTGGTTTATGTTGTATGTGGTTTATGTTGTATGTGTTTTATGTTGTATGTGTTTTATGTTGTATGTGTTAGGGTTAGGGTTTCATATTAGGGTTAGGGTTTCCTGTTATATATATATATATATATATATATACATACATATATATATATATATATATACATATGTATATATATATATATATATACTGTATATACATATATACAGTATATATATATATATATATATATATATATATACATATACACACACACACACTGTTGTGACCTCCCTTGGTGCTTCTCATTGAGTCTGAACTTCCACACGGCTCCATCTCTCTGAAGCCGCTAGAGGAGAGCGGTTCTGATTCGGTTGCCGTGGTGACGCGTTGCTCTCCTCCTCTGTGTGGCGATACACAGAGAGGACGCTTGTCTCCTCCCACACAGCAGCATCACGCCACTATTCACCCTTTCATCAGAAGAACCATTAGATTAGTTTAGATTAGTTTAGATTAGTTTAGATTAATTTTGATTGGTTTAGATTAATTTAGATTAGTTTAGATTAGTTTAGATTAGTTTAGATTAATTTAGATTAATTTAGATTAATTTTATATTTTAGATTAATTTTATATAAATTTTATATTTTAGATTAATGTAGATTAATATAGATTATTTTTGATTAATTTTATATAAATTTTATATTTTATATTTATTTAGATTAATTTAGATTAATTTTATATACATTTTATATTTTAGATTAATTTAGATTAATTTAGATTAATTTAAGATTAATTTTATATTTTAGATTAATTTAGATTAATTTTATATTAATTTTATATTTTAGATTAATTTAGATTAATTTTATATTAATTTTATATTTTAGATTAATTTAGATTAATTTTATATTAATTTTATATTTTAGATTAATTTAGATTAATTTTATATTAATTTTATATTTTAGATTAATTTAGATTAATTTAGATTAATTTAATATTTTAGATTAATTTAGATTAATTTAGATTATGTTAGATTAATTTTATATAAATTTTATATTTTAGATTAATTTAGATTAATTTAAGATTAATTTTATATTTTAGATTAATTTAGATTAATTTAGATTAATTTTATATTAATTTTATATTTTAGATTAATTTAGATTAATTTTATATTAATTTTATATTTTAGATTAATTTAGATTAATTTTATATAAATTTTATATTTTAGATTAATTTAGATTAATTTAAGATTAATTTTATATTTTAGATTAATTTAGATTAATTTAGATTAATTTAGATTAATTTAGATTAATTTTAGATTAATTTTATATTTCAGATTAATTTAGATTAATTTTATATTTTAGATTAATTTAGATTAATTTTATATTAATTTTATATTTTAGATTAATTTAGATTAATTTTATATAAATTTTAGATTTTAGATTAATTTAGATTAATTTAAGATTAATTTTATATTTTAGATTAATTTAGATTAATTTAGATATTTTAGATTAATTTTATATTTCAGATTAATTTAGATTAATTTTATATTTTAGATTAATTTAGATTAATTTAGATTAATTTAATATTTTAGATTAATTTAGATTAATTTAATATTTTAGATTAATTTAGATTAATTCAGATTATTTTAGATTAATTTTATATTAATTTTATATTTTAGATTAATTTTATATTAATTTTATATTTTAGATTAATTTAGATTAATTCAGATTATTTTAGATTCATTTAGATTAATTTTATATTAATTTTATATTTTAGATTAATTTAGATTAATTTAGATTAATTTAATATTTTAGATTAATGTAGATAATTTTAGATTAATTTTAGATTAATTTCATATTTTAGATTAATTTAGATTAATTTAGATCAATTTTATATATTAGATTAATTTAGATTAATTTTATATTTTAGATTAATTTTAGATTAATTTTATATTTTAGATTAATTCAGATTAATTCAGATTAATTTTAATTTTAATTTAGATTAATTTTATATTTTAGTTTAATTTAGATTAATTTAGATTATTTTAGATCAATTTTATATACATTTTATATTTTAGATTAATTTTATATTTTAGATTAATTTAGATTAATTTAGATTATTTAAGATTAATTTTAGATTAATTTAGATTAATTTAGATTATTTTTAGATTAATTGTAGATTAATTTTATATTTTAGATTAATTTAGATTAATTTAGATTATTTTAGATTAATTTTATATACATTTTATATTTTAGTACAACACTTTTTACGTGGCTTTAAACTGCTGAAAGTGGGTGCAGGATAATTTAGTGGCTTGGGTGACTCCCACCCGGACAGTTCTGGGCTTTACCCTGTCGGCATCCTTGAGCAAGATGCCCCCTTAACCCCTATTAATTAAATACATCTGAATTCAAATTGTACTAGTAGAAATTGTGAATTCTCTAAAATGGCCTACAGTCGACTTTTTTGAATGTAGCTAAAGCAAAAGTTCAATCAGGAAACGACCTTCCCCTTTTTTTCTCATTGATCGATCTATGTTCTATCAGTTCCCACACTATTGTTAAATGCACAGTGTGTGTGTATGTATATATGTATGTATATGTATGTATGTATGTGTGTATATATATATATATATATTAATCTAAAATAATCTGAATTAATCTAAATTAATCTAAATTAATCTAAAATCTAAAATTAATCTTAAATTAATATAAATTAATATAAAATATAAAATTAATATAAAATTAATATAAAATAATCTAAATTAATCTAAATTATTCTAAATTAATCTAAATTAATATATATATGTGTATGTATGTATGTATGTGTATATATATATATTAATCTAAAATAATCTGAATTAATCTAAATTAATCTAAAATATAAAATTAATCTTAAATTATATAAAATATAAAATTTATATAAAATTAATCTAAAATAATCTAAATTAATCTAAATTAATCTAAAATATAACATTTATATAAAATTAATCTAAAATAATCTAAATTAATCTAAATTAATCTAAATTAATCCAAAATTTAAAATTTATATAAAATTAATCTAAAATAATCTAAATCTAAACTAATCTAAACTAATCTAAATAATCTAAATAAATCTAAATAATCTAAATTAATCTAAACTAATCAAAATAATCTAAACTAATCAAAATAATCTAAATTAATCTAAATTAATCTAAATATTCTAAATTAATCTAAACTAATCTAAACTATTCTAAATTAATCTAAATTAATCTAAATTAATCTAAACTAATCTAAACTAATCTAAATTAATCTAAACTAATCTAAATTAATCTAAATTAATCTAAATTAATCTAAACTAATCTAAATTAATCTAAACTAATCTAAACTAATCTAAATTAATCTAAATGAATTCCCACATTGCACATTGCCACATTTGCACCTTTCTTTATCGCATTATTAGAGTTAGTAAATGTCTTGTCTGTGTGTCTTGAATGTTTATTATTAGCATTAGTACGTATAGTATATAATAGTAATAGTATAGTATATAATAGTAATATAATAGTAATAGTAATAGTACATGTTTTTTTATCTGTGCGTCTTGAATGTCACTTAGTAATAGGAAATGTCTGTCTATCTGTGTGCCAGTGCACTTTACATGTCTCACCGTAGGAGAGTGGGAAACGTCTTTTCGATTCCTTGTATGTCTTGACATGTAAAGAATTGACATTAAAGCTACTTTGACTTTATGTTGTATGTGTTTTATGTTGTATGTGTTTTATGTTTTATGTTGTATGTGTTTTATGTTGTATATGTTTTATGTTGTATGTGTTTTATGTTGCATGTTGCATGTGTTTTATGTTGTATGTGTTTTATGTTTTATGTTGCATGTGTTTTATGTTGTATGTGTTTTATGGTTTATGTTGTATATGTTCTTTGGCTAAAAAGGCCTCCGACAAAGAGCGAGATGAGACCAGAGTCGACCTCGGTCTGTTCCCAGATGGAGAGATGGACCTCCTCCTGGTGGCCTGCTGTACTGACGTGGCCACTTGACGTTATTCACAAAGGTCAGTTACTTTAGGGTACTTTATGTGGTTGGGTCCTCACACGCAGCTCTGTGGTCCACAACGACTTGCAGAAGTTAGGGGGGGAGAAGGTAAGATGTTAGGGGGGAGTAGTTAAGAAGTTGCGGGGGAGGAGTTAAGAAGTTAGGGGGGAGGAGTTAAGAAGGTCAAGAACGCGCCTACTTGTTCTGGTCTGAGAAGCTGGTGCTCTAGTGTGACATCTAGTGGCTAAATATCGTCTATAGGGCCTTTATCAGCCTTTATTATAGTATTGCACTTTGCACTTAAAGGGGCACTTGGCAACTTTTTCAACTTAATAAACCCGTCTGGAAATCATTTGGATGGTTAAATGGTCTGTTCCGGTGTTAATGGTGACTATCCCCGCTCCCCCCAGCGCCCCCCAGGTGGAAAACCAGCCTTGCAACTTTGGGACTACCGTCCCGGTAAATTGGAAATGGGAAGTATCGTGAGAAGCGAGAACGAGCGAGAAACACGAACTGCTTTACGGCAATTCAACATAAACACACACGCCCCCTCAATAACGGTTAATCACGCCGGCTATACATGTCAATGTTCTATGATACAGTGTGTAATGTATTACCCACCTCGGTAGACATCGCGCCACACGAAAAAGTCCGGCAACAAATGCACATGAGCAGCGGTAGAAAGGGGGAGGAGGGTGCCGCAAGTGAGTTTTTTTACGACGGTGTTGTGTAATATACGTCCCAGACCTGTAGGGGGAGCTCGTTGAGAAAACATGCGACCACAAAAGTGAAAACCAGCGAAGAAATGGCTAGAGTTGCCAAGTTCCCCTTTAAAGGGCTCCTATTTCACCACCAGGTGTGAGTGTGATTAGCCATTACAAGCCATTTCAAAATCTACCCTCTACCTGACCTCACAAGTGGGAGTGTCCACCCAGATGTCTGATGGCTAGATCAGTCTACCATCCTACCCAGTGGACTGTACCAACTGGTAGGCTGATCTATCCATCATACATCTGGGTGGACACTCCCACTTGTGAGGTCACGTAGAGGGTAGATTTTGAAATGGCTTGTAATGGCTAATCACACTCACACCTGGTGGTGAAATAGGAGCCCTTTAAAGTAAGTTTGCTGCTAAGTGTGCTCGTATGACTTCATCATTGACTGCAGATCCTTGTTCAGGTCGCGTCCTTTGTGCGACCAGAACAAAAAGTTGTGCACTTAAAAGATGACTTTGAACATGCAGGCAAAGCCATGCTTCTGAGGTAAGTTACCCTCAAAACAGACATGAACGAGGAAAAGAGGGTTTTGTCTAAAAGTGTATTATATTCAAACTACACACGGACTGAATCTGAACAGGGAACCCAACCTAGAAACCTTGAGCTGTCTACTGTTCTGCCTTTTAGGAAGCACAACTTTAAACTTTTGTTTGTGGCATTCGCAGCGCTAGCTCACTAACTAAACTAGTAAACTTCCCCTTGTTGCCATGGGAGACTCATAGTAGGCTCTCACTTTGAGTGACATGGAAGAGCTAGCAGCTAGCTCATTAGCGTTCAAGAGATGCAGCCCTGTACGGCCTTATAGAGCGAGGGACCCTACATGATCACACAGGAAATGAACTAAAAGCACGCAGGGTCTTTAGTATTCATGGCGGTCTACGTCCTTGCAACAGCGTGCATTGATGCTTTATTTTTTATTTTTTGTTTTATCTCATTGGAGGATCTCATCCATTATTTAGGACGCAGGGAAGAGCCCACAGACGCTTCTCCATAATTCCTAGGGAGCCTGCTACGCTCTCTCTCTCTGTTGCTCTCCTCTCTTCTCCCTCTAAAGACATCTGGGATGTCATCTGTGCTTTCCAACACTATTTTATTTGCTTAAACTGGACAGAGTTGTGCTGTGTAAAAGCAAGAGATTAAAGCGCTGAATAGATTCAAAGTGTGCAGGAGGAACGGGAGAGGAACGTTGGGTCAGGCTTTTCCTGCGTATGTTCATTCCCTCTTGAGAACCTCATGTATTAATATTAATATATATATATATATATTAATATTAATACATGCACGTATTGTGTGGATGTGTGCATAGGGTGTAGAGTTATTCCCCCTCCCTATTGAATGAATTACATGGGAGAAGAGCCGTCCTTCCATGCCATTGTGACTTCTCCAAGGTCTGTCTGATTATCTATCATTACACAGGAGCATTTTCATGGCGAATCTCTGGCATTACAGTAGTTCTGACGTTATTTACATGTGTGCATGTCCATCACCTTGCTCTGCCTACAGGTGGCACTGTTGGCCTGGACAGAACCCACTGTTGGCCTGGACAGAACCCACTGTTGGCCTGGACAGAACCCACTGTAGTTTTGGACGGAACCCGCTGTAGTTTTGGACAGAACCCACTGTAGTTTTGGACAGAACCCACTGTAGTTTTGGACAGAACCCACTGCTTAACAGCATAGTTTTGACACTTTGTCTGTCCATGTCTGTCCTGATCTTGTTTGGTTTCTAAGGGTAAAGCCTCCATTATAGTTCAGTCTAACCCTAAACGCCATTAGACCACCACTCACCTGACTCTCTTTATTCACCTGACTCTCTTTATTCACCTGACTCTCTCTTTTTATTCACCTGACTCTTTATTCACCTGACTCTCTTTATTCACCTGACTCTCTCTCTTTATTCACCTGACTCTCTCTGTCTTTATTCACCTGACTCTTTATTCACCTGACTCACTCTCTTTAATCACCGGACTCTCTCTTTATTCACCTGACTCTCTCTTTATTCACCGGACTCTCTCTCTTTATTCACCTGACTCTCTCTTTATTCACCTGACTCTCTCTCTTTATTCACCTGACTCTCTTTATTCACCTGACTCTCTCTCTTTATTCACCTGACTCTCTCTTTATTCACCTGACTCTCTCTCTTTATTCACCTGACTCTCTTTATTCACCGGACTCTCTCTTTATTCACCGGACTCTCTCTTTATTCACCGGACTCTCTCTCTTTATTCACCTGACTCTCTCTTTATTCACCTGACTCTCTTTATTCACCGGACTCTCTCTTTATTCACCTGACTCTCTTTATTCACCGGACTCTCTCTTTATTCACCGGACTCTCTCTTTATTCACCTGACTCTCTCTCTTTATTCACCCGACTCTCTCTCTTTATTCACCTGACTCTCTCTCTTTATTCACCTGACTCTCTCTCTTCATTCACCTGACTCTCTCTCTCTTTATCAGTCCGTTAGCTTATTGATCGGAGGCGAGGGAGGCACAGCTGTCGAGAGACGGAGTCTTCATTTTGGAGATTTAAAAAGATGTGCTTTTTGTCATGATATAGCAAGCAGGACATATGAACTAACTAGCAAACCATGCAAGGGCAGCTTGCGTCTTCATTAATAAGTGCGATAGATACATTCCTATACAGTAATGTATCTTGACATGTTGAGCCCTAGGGGACAAAAAAGGTTTTGAGGAGTGACTGCATCTGTACGCCCCAACTGTACCTGTAAAAAAGAAATCTAATCTCGGAGACAGCCATGTATAGAAGTGTGTAACTGTAGGGTTAGGGTTCAGGTTAAGCTGTCCAGCGCAGCTTTAAGAAGAATTAATTGCTTTCTAACCACTCGAGGCCAGAAAGTACCCTCCAAAGTAATCTTGGCTACAAACCCTAACAGCTGTTCCACTTATCACTTACTGCGGCATACCTGTCGCTTCCAGAACTGAAGCTACGCCCGCTGCTTTACAGAGGCTGTAATATAGCCTCGCTCTGATTGTGCATGACTGCATGATGCCATAGTCCAAGCCTTCTTCAGGGAACTGTATTGTTTCCATTGTCAGTGATTTCAGTGTACGGGCTGAAGTACACTTTGGGCGCGAGTCGTTTTATTGTACGATGGGGCTCATCAGTGCTGAGCATTATGATTGAGATTTTTTTGGCCCGATAATATGATTGCGATTATTCATTGCGATTAAAAGATTATCGATTCAATTCATATTCTGTGATACTTACTGGATATAAAAATACATGATCATTTCTGAGTAGTAACGGTTTGTAATTTGATTTTAATGTAACAGGCATACAAATTCAGATTCATGATTTGTTCATTTTTATCATTGTTTTCATTATTATTATTATTTATTATTTTTTAATAAATTAATTGTGACCTTTCACAATTAGCTAATTGCAGAAGCCAAAATGGTGATGTGGAGTTGTATGCTCTACTGTCCCTGTGTCCATGGGTCAGACATCTGGCATCGTCCAAAAAACTAAACTCTGCACTGTTAGCAGAAGGCATCATGAACCGGATGGTGTCACACCCCCACCTCTCTCTCTCGGTCTCGGTCTCTGTCTCTCTCCAAACAGTTATTAAAGGTCAATGTGGTCTCTAACTTTTTTTGCGCATCACAGGTAGCGACCGCCGAGTCCTCCGCTCACTTCAAAGTCCTTTAGTGTGAGTGTCAGCTGTCCTTATTATCACATGACACAGTAACTATAGGATTAGCACGTTGACCGGTAGCACTGGAGTGAACTGGAAAACCAGCAAAATCTCAAATCCACTTCTGAGGGAACGTGCGAGAAAACCCCCCCAATGATCAACCAATGATGGAGCGTCCCTTTAATCCACTTTACAACCTCCCACTAGGAAAGAGAGAAATGAAGCCGGCTCCGATGCTAATGCATGGTGACACTTCTGTAAATACATTTCACCAAACCCCCTGTGGGCTGTGACTAATAATAACACTGTCATGGATGGTTCAAAAGGATGCAAGAGCCCGTTTAGAGATATAGATGTATAGATAGATCTAATAAAGCTCCATTGGATATATCTACTATAACGTATATTGAGCACCTGTAGCCGAGTCGGGCACCTGTCACCTGTTTCCTATATTGGTGCTGTTGTCCAGACTGCACTGCGTCCAGACTCATATAACTGCTGTCCTTCCCACTGTCATCATGACAAACCATTGTGCCCGCTTTGTCACCTCAAAGTATTGTTTCTACTGCAAGCCTTGTGACGTAGCCTCGGGAAGCCAGCCTAAATCTGGTGAGATCACTTCCGGCTTTGCCTGGAGATACGAGTCTGGTACTGCCGACACTAGACTGTCTGGAGATATGAGTCTGGTACTGCCGACACTAGACTGTCTGGAGATATGAGTCTGGTACTGCCGACACTAGACTGTCTGGAGATATGAGTCTGGTACTGCCGACACTAGACTGTCTGGAGATATGAGTCTGGTACTGCCGACACTAGACTGTCTGGAGATATGAGTCTGGTACTGCCGACACTAGACTGTCTAGAGATATGAGTCTGGTGCTGCCGACACTAGACTGTCTAGAGGTATGAGTCTGGTGCTGCCGACACTAGACTGTCTGGAGATATGAGTCTGGTACTGCCGACACTAGACTGTCTGGAGATATGAGTCTGGTGCTGCCGACACTAGACTGTCTGGAGATACGAGTCTGGTGCTGCCGACACTAGACTGTCTGGAGATATGAGTCTGGTGCTGCCGACACTAGACTGTCTAGAGATATGAGTCTGGTGCCAGGGTTAGCAGCACACGGACAGCTTGACTCGTCAGCCAATCAGTGAACCCGAACAAGTGAGATAATGACCAGGCAGGGCGGTTTTGGTGATTTCTTCATTCATATATATATATATATATATATATATATATATATATATATATTAATGCCAAATGCCAGAAGTGGTATGTTGGCACTTCAATATACGTCCTCTGGATTGTGGGATCCAACCGGCTGCAGCTCATCCAATCGGCTGCAGCGTCAGGTGCGGCCCTCCACCTGTGGCGGTGTCACATCTCCACCAGCTCCCCAGTAAAGCTCCTCCCTTGTATATTATTTGTAGGACAGCGTTGTTTTCTATGTGTACATTTCAACGGGTGGTGGTGTGAGCTGTGGGGGTTTGGGGGGGGGGGGTAGCTGTGTTTTTCAAAGGCTGCAATGAATAAATAATCAGCCCAGTAATACACAGAGCGGGGGAGGGGGGGGGCACTGCAGGACTCGCCTGTTATGGGAATGACAATGGGAGTAAAACTGATATGTGTGTTACACTGTGGGTTGTATAAGACCTGAGAGCCCTTACTGCCTCCCCCGCCATCAGCAACAGGTTTAGTTGTGGTCTGTTATTCTTCTTCTTTATGTTGTCAAGCCTATTAGGGATGCACAAAATATTATAATCAAATACACAAATCTCACCGGGTACCCCGGTATTCATTTTGTAAGCCCTTTGTTTTTTGCGCACCTGTGTCTCTAATAAAATGTCTGTAATAGTTTCTGCTAACTTACACATTGAAAGTCAGTTTTTTTACCATTTTAAACAGTCTGTGTGTTACATCCTGTAACTGGTCACACACCTTTTTACCTGCTTTTTACTGTTGACCTAGCAGGATACACTTGTAAACAGCCATTTTAATGTTATAATGCTATTGGGAACATTTTGAAACGTGACATATCCAGTTGAATTGCGTTTTAGTTTGGCTGTTGTTTAGGGTGGACTACTATAGAGTAGGGGTGCAAACATGCACTCAAGTAGAAGAGTACTCCTCAAGCAAACCATGAACCATTACAAAAATATCATAATTGAAAATAATTTTGTAGTCATTTTTCAGACATCTTATAAATACATCTTATATTACGTTGATGTGTTGATAAAGTGTGAAGCAGGATATACTGTATAATTAAATAGTCCAAAATAAAGCCTTTGTCATTGCATATCGTTGTTGAGACTAAAATAGGGTTAGGCTTAACGTTGCATATTGTTAGGGTTAAGGTAACGTTGCATATTGTTAGGGTTAAGGTAACGTTGCATATTGTTAGGGTTAAGGTTAACGTTGCATATTGTTAGGGTTAGGGTTAACATTGCATATTGTTAGGGTTAAGGTTAACGTTGCATATTGTTACGGTTAGGGTTAACGTTGAATATTGTTAGGGTTAAGGTTAACGTTGCATATCGTTAGGGTTAGGGTTAACGTTGAATATTGTTAGGGTTAAGGTTAACGTTGCATATTGTTAGGGTTAAGGTTAACGTTGCATATTGTTAGGGTTAAGGTTAACGTTGCATATTGTTAGGGTTAAGGTTAACGTTGCATATTGTTAGGGTTAAGGTTAACGTTGCATATTGTTAGGGTTAGGGTTAACGTTGCATATCGTTGTTGAGACTGAAATAGGGTTAGGGTTAACATTGCATATT
>JAOPHQ010005949.1:0-10472 GCA_030340625.1 Merluccius polli
CCTCTCTCTCTCTCTCCCCCTCTCTCTCTCTCTCTCCCCCTCTCTCTCTCTCTCTCCCCTCTCTCTCTCTCTCTCCCTCTCTCTCTCTCCCCCTCTCTCTCTCTCTCTCTCTCTCTCTCTCTCTCTCTCTCTCTCTCTCTCTCTCTCATTGCTCTATTTTCATTCCGATCAACTGGAATCACTAGCTTGCATTATCACACACACACGCGCACACACACACACACACAGATGTTTAACTATCCTCCAGTTACACCAGTACAACAGTTTAGTACACATCATTACACATTAAGAAACACGTGTGTGAGGGACGAGACTACGTGATTGTTTAAAACTCCAAACAGGCGAATGTTATACAAAATATGAATTATGAAAATATGTCTAAATAAATAATACAGAGACCCGGCATCACGCCTGCAACCAGTAACACAGCACTGTGAGGAAAATCACATGATTGACAGCTCACTGCGGTGTGTGTGGGTGGTCCCGCCCCCCACCCCCCCCTGCACCTAGCCCTGAGGGGATCTGACATGTGATCCGCCTCTTTATGGGATGCTCCACCCCTTTTATGGGATGCACCGACTCTTCTCCTGTTTTGACACCTTGCTTCAGTTCAGAGGAGAGGAGAGGAGAGAGGAGGGGAGGTGAGGAGAGGAGGGGAGAGGGGAGGAGGAGGGAGGAGGGGAGGAGAGGACGGGAGAGTAGAGAGAGGAGAGGAGAGAGAGGAGGGGAGGTGAGGAGAGAAGAGGGAGGAGAGGTGAGAGGAGAGAAGAGGGAGGAGAGAGGAGTGGAGGGGAGAGGAGGAGAGGAGAGAGAGGAGGGGAGAGGAGAGAAGAGGACCCTAACCTTAACCCTCAGACTGTTTAAAAAAGAGGGTTATCAAAGAGGCTTCATGTATTCACCATTATAGTCACTGTTGTATTCATGTGTTCACCATCGTGTTCATGTGTTCACCACGGCGGTCACCATCCCAGCTGCAGTCCCTTTCAGCAGTCGTCTGAGTCGTGTTTCCACCAGGCGGTCGGCGCGGCCGTCACTCGGCGGTATTTACGAGGTGCGTCATGTGATCTGGGCGCGCCCATAAAATAGGTAAACATGGCGGGGCCTCGCGCACACGCGTGTTTATGGATTTCCACAGGAAACACGTTAAAAGGCGAAGCCCCAAAAAACCCCAAGTCGTACTTATATGTTTGGGTATAGGAAAATGTGAGGGGGGTTTACAATACGATTGTCCCCGCCAGAACCCAGCAGCCAGGGCATTAAGCTTTAAGTCCCATGTCAGAAAGGCTCCTCTGTCTGGCTGGCAGGTCATTTCTGACAGGAAATTACACGTCTGTCCGCCCGGCGTCCCCGCTCGTAAATCACCGCCGCCCTTTCGGCCGGCAGGGGGCGTGTGTAGACGCGGGCCGCCGCCCCCCCCCCGGGCCCCTGGAAGGCCCCGGGTTCGGCCAATAGAGTGGCGCAGGGTGACGTATTTTTGTAGGTCAACCCGGAAGTGAGCGTCTCCCTGGGTTGCCATGACAACAAGCCAATGGGTTTTTTTCCCATTGGATTTTGCATTATTTTGCAGAAAATAAGCTCTGTGGCAAACAAAAGTTTATGATACTCACACATTTAGCGTAAATTCAATCGCCAAACATTTTTTAAGATACGTAAAAGCTTCAAAATTCACGAGTGGGGTATTTACCGACGTCTTATGTCGTAAAACAAAACGTGTAAATCTGTTAAGATTGTGTAAAACCACAGACCTTATTTCAGACATCTCACCAAAAACCCATTCAGAAAACCCATAGACATCTTATACATAGACGGAGCATTGGCTGCTGTGGCGCGAGAAATTCGGCGGCCATCTTGGAGTGGTGATGGGGGAGGGGAGCAGCAGAGATTGACAGTTGACACGTATGGCCAGGAGAAGAAAACAAGGATGCCGAGCTGCTGTTCAGCGTATTCCTGCTCAAATGAGCGGACGGTCGAAAATAGAAATCGCGGGATTACATTTCACAAGTAAGATTTAACATTATACCGTACTATTGGTTATATTTTGTGAAAATAATATTACACGCCAAAACGTGTCCTTTATCATAGCTACACGTATGACAAAAAAACGCGTGAAAATCAGTGGTATTCAGTGAGGTATGATTAATTATATGCGCTGACGAATGACACTGAGTGGAGCGGATCACCACTCCAAGATGGCAGCCCCGCGTCTCGTCAGCGCCAGTAGGCAGTAGCGCTCGATGCTCCGTCTATGTATAAGATGTCTATGAGAAAACCCATTGACTTCGAGGGGAGGGAACCGGAAGTGCCAACATGCTAACGGACTTCCGGGTTTTAGGACTCATTCCTGCACCATGAATTTTTACGCTTCAAAAGTCATAAAAGTAGTGTTCATTGGTGAAGATTATCTCGCTTAACAAAACATGTGAGTATCAAACTTGTGTTTGCCACAGAGCTTATTTTCTGCAATAATGCAAAATCCAATGGGGAAAAACCCCAGTTGGCTTGTTGTCAAGGGAACCCAGGGCGACGCTCACTTCCGGGTTGGCCTACAGACATACGTCATCCCTGCACCACTCTATTGTGTTTACAGGAAATTATGCCACTCCTGATTTAAAAAACGAAAAAAAGAGAGAAAACGAAAAAGAAAAGTCGCCAAAGCCAAAGCAGCCGTAAATCTGATTACTCAGAGCACAGCGCTGCTCTGGAAATCCTATTCCCCCCCCCGCGCGTAACGACGGGCCACAAATCGTCCCCGCTACGCCTTAACGTTAACGTCCGTCCTTCAACGGCGACGGACAAACATCCAGCGGGGGGGGGGCGACCTCGCCGTCGTTTCCCGTCCGATCCCGCCGTGGCTCCCGCCTTTCAGCGGACAGACTGCGGTCCTACGGGTCGAGGCGCTCCAGATTTACGGCGCTGCACATCGAGGTAACAACCCGGATTTAACCTTCAATAAGACTCCGGTTTCACAGAGGGTTTCCCTCACCCCCTCACTTCCCTCCCCCCCCAACCTCTCGTGTGGCGAGCCCCCCCCCCCACGTCCCCCCCTAACCCACATCCCCGCTCCGGCCCTCAGAAGAGCCCGACTCATTGCAGTGTTTTTGGTCCAGACCCGGGCCGGCGCGGGTCCCGAGTTGAGGTGGATTTTTGTATTTATTTTCTGCCTTTAATTGGACAAATGAATGGCATTCCCGGCCGGGGACACAGTGGTGTTATTGTTCTGGCCGGGTAAACACAGGAGGGCCCTGTGGCCGGGGCCCTAAACCTGTAGGATAAACAGGGCTCCCAGGGGCCTGGATTGAATGTCTGTTTATGGCTTGTAAGACCAAGTGCTGCGCTTTAAAATCACTAATTACATCAGACCCGCACTGTTCTGCAGAGGCTCTTACATAGAGGACTGGGGGGGGGGGGGGGGGGGGCATTTTTACATTTTTATGTTAAGTTATCTATATGTATATATTTAAAAAAAAAAATATATATATATATAAAATAAAACACTATATATATATATATACAGTTTATATATATATTTTATTTTATATATATATATATAATACATTTTATTTATTTTATATATATATATAGGCCTATATATATAACATTTTTAACAGCAATTTTTAAAAACAATTTTTCTTTGTATTTTGAAGTAAATGTTACCTACTCTTATTTCTATATTTGACTGCAACGTTACACAGCTGTTAGTTCAGTGATGTTCATTCCAGTTGATCTTTAATCATACATACGTTGTTCACCACTTGTACACGTATGTTACCATGCCAACAGAGACCCTTTGGCTGGAGGTGAGCTGATTACAGGAGAGAGAGAGAGAGAGAGAGAGAGAGAGAGAGAGAGAGGGGATGTGTGTGTCTTTGGTGTTTGGTTCTTCGGTGTGTGAATGTATGTGAGGCTGTCTGGGCCTCTGGGGGGCAAGTGTGTTTTTGTGCAGATGTACGTGCTGGTGTGTCTGCGTGCAGGTATGTGTGTATGTGTGTGTGTGTGTGTGTGTGTGTGCAGGTATGTGTGTGTGTGTGTGTGCAGGTATGTGTGTGTGTGTGTGTGGTATATGCAGGAGTGTGCGTGCGAGAGAGTCAGGTGGTGGTTAAAATAAAGTATTTTAAAATAGATGAACTATTGAACTGCTGCTGATGGTTCACAAATTGTTTAGTTAATTGGAGGATTCTGATGTCATTACTTTTCACTTTCATTTTTTTTAACCTCAAATATAAAAACCATAAGAAAATGAAAATTAGCTTACAAATAAATTATCCTCGAAACAGTAGAAATATAAAAGCCATATAATTGTGTGTGTGTGTGTGTGTGTTTATGTGTGTGTGTGTGTGTGTGTGAGTGTGTGTGTGTGTGTGTGTGTGTGTGTGTGTGAGTACTTCCTGAGGTTAGTTAGTGAGCCGTCAGTGCTGTTAGCCAGAGCTCATAACATCACCTCATCATTCAACAGACCCCCCTCACCCCCCCCTCCCCCCCTCACCTTCCTCCTCCTCACCCCTCAGCACCCCCCCCTCCCCCAACACACACACACACACACACACTCTCTCCTCACCGCCTGTCCCTATGGACCGGTTGCCCTGGCAACCAGACCAAACACCTGGTCTGTGTTCCTCAGGTGAGAGCTGGACAGACCCGGCTCACTGGTCAGACCTCTCGGCCAATCAGAAGCCAGGATTAGCCTGAATTAAAACCTCTGGACTTTAACCACAACAGACACACAGGGAAACTTCTCAACGATATTTTAAATCTGTTTCTGTTGTACGTGTTTTACATTTTAACCATTCAGCAGAAGCTTTTATCCAAATGAAGAGGTTGAGACGGAGAACAATCAAAATGTGTATTATTTTATGAACTAATAACGTCTCCGTTTGAAGTGGGGCTACTGCAACAGCTGGACAGACTGCAGAGCGGTTTTTTAGAAAACCAGAACACACATTTTCTTTGGGTTTTTCTCCTCGTGGCGGTGAAGTGGTCATCAAGGTCAGAGCGGCTCTGTTTACGAGGTCTGGGTCTGCGTCGCAACGCTTAAACTATTTAACTTGGAAATAATGACTTATATATTTTATTTGCATGTAATTGTAACGTAACGACGGGTCCCACAGTGAGGCCCCCGTGTTGTGTTTGAGGTACGGTGTGTGAGTGTATTTAAACTCAACATCTGCTCTGTGTGTGTGTGTGTGTGTGTGCGTGTGCGTGTGCGTGTGCCTGTGTGTGTGTGCCTGTGTGTATGTGTGTGAGTGTGTGTGTGCCTGTGCCTGTGTGTGCCTGTGTGTGTGTGTGTGTGTCTGTGTGTGTGCGTGTGTGTGTGTGTGTGTGCGTGTGTGTGTGTGTGTGTGTGTGTGTTTGCTCCCTCCAAGGCCTCCGGTAGGGCGGCCACATGTTTCAACCGCGACTCGAGCTGCTCTTTAACGGAGAGCAACTCGAACCCTCGGCGCATTCTCCCACAGATGTGGGTCACATATTTATATCCCGGATCGGATGTACCATCCAGAGAGAGACGCAGAAAGCCGTCCAGCGCCGCCCGCCCGTCCGGATCCGGGCCACAGAGCCCGGCCCGGCGCCCCGCAACAATATGCGGCGCGGGGTTTGATGTGTAACTCTATCCGCTCCGGGTTCAGGATCCCATCACCACACCGGCTTGCAGTCCGGCCTCCTCCTCCTCCTCTGACTCCTCAACGCACACACACACGCGCGCACGCACGCACGCACGCACACGCACACACACATCTCCTCATCCCCCTCGTTTTAACGTTTTTAAACTAATTAAAGTGTGGTAATGTTGTGTTCTGATATGAACCCGTCTCTCACCTTTTCCAGGTTGGACCCGTCCAGCTGAAGTCTCCTTTGCAGGGAGTTGAAGTTTGGTTGAGGTCAGTCCATCCCAGAATAACACACAGAGTAAAATAGTAGCCTGTCTTCTCTTCCTTTACTGGATTATCTGCTATGTTATGAAATATATTAGCAGGACAAACCTTACATCAATTTTGGGGACAGCAATCAGAAACTACAGAAACTTTATAGACTGAAGCCATGATGGTTTTAGTTTCTATTGATGCGGCTGGTAGTTTATCTTAAATATAATCCAATCCTCTTTATTTACATAGCACAATTTTAAGATGAACACAAGGTTCCCAAAGTGCTGCACATAAAGATAAAAGCACAACCGAAGCGCAATGAAACCAATAAACACAATAGGATAGAATAAGTTATAATACATTACATTAAATAATGATAATTTATACCGTTCACATCCTTTCACATCCAAGGGAGTTGTTGGTATTTGTAGATGTCATTGAGAGAAAGGTCTGCTAGTGATTATATGAGCTGCACACAGCAGCAGGTGAACATTTTAAACTGCAGGAGGCTTTAAAAGGTGCAATACTGCCACCTAGCGGCGAGTTCAAACACAATTAGTTCAGTCGTTTTTTTAATACTTATATTTATTTCTCAATTATTTAAAAAGCAATATTAGGCCTTCTAACAATTGCTATCACGTAGGCAGGGGCGATTCTAGGGTCAGAGCTTTAGGGGTGCTGAGCACCCAATGAGCCCCACTGCCACCACCCACCCTTTTTTCACACAAAAACAAAAAATATGTCTATTGAAAAATAACTTTATCATTCACACACACACACACACACACACACACACACACACACACACACACACACACACACACACACACACACACAGAGTAACGCTAGGAGTTAGTATATGCCCCCATGAATGTGATGTGATTATTATTGTTGCAAAGCCTGGTTCAGGTTAAATCCTCTGTAAAACATGAATGAATACAGCAAAAGAAAAACATTTAACTTTATTTTATTGTCTGGTTTGATAGTCAGACAACTGAAAAATAACAGATATAAATCTATGAATAAATAACAATTAATTTAAAAAGCCACAGTGAGTGTTTTCACACATAATGGTGGTATACAGTGATGTGTCGTTTCGTTTGTTTTCACTCTGGTCCAAACGCCGCACCACTGGCAGGGCTTCATGTTTCCATGACGACGGACCAGAAAAGACGCGCGAATTACGTAAGTTATTTACACAATTTACGTAATTTACGTAAGTTATTACGTAATAACTTACGTAATTTGCGTAAGGTATTTACGTAATAACTTACGTGAATTGCGTAAGTTACGCAATTCACGTAAGTTACGCAAATTACGTAAGTTATTTACGTAAGTTACGCAAATTACGTAAGTTATTACGTAAATAACTTACGCAAATTACGTAAGTTATTTACGTAATAACTTACGTGAATTGCGTAAGTTACGCAATTCACGTAACTTACGCAAATTACGTAAGTTATTACGTAAATAACTTACGTAATTTGCGTAAGTTATTTACGTAATAACTTACGTAATTTGCGTAAGTTACGTGAATTGCGTAACTTACGCAATTCACGTAAGTTATTTACGTAATAACTTACGTAATTTGCGTAAGTTATTTACGTAATAACTTACGCAATTCACGTAAGTTATTACGTAATAACTTACGCAAATTACGTAAGTTATTACGTAAATAACTTACGTAATTTGCGTAAGTTATTTACGTAATAACTTACGTGAATTGCGTAAGTTACGCAATTCACGTAACTTACGCAAATTACGTAAGTTATTTACGTAATAACTTACGTAATTTGCGTAAGTTATTACGTAAATAACTTACGCAAATTACGTAAGTTATTACGTAAATAACTTACGTGAATTGCGTAACTTACGCAATTCACGTAACTTACGCAAATTACGTAAGTTATTACGTAAATAACTTACGCAAATTACGTAAGTTATTTACGTAATAACTTACGTAATTTGCGTAAGTTACGTAAATAACTTACGTAAATTACGTTAATGGCGCTAATGGCGCTAACGGAGTTAACCGGGCTAACAGAGCTAACTGGTAAACGGTGCCTGGACTCCAGCACTCACCGATATGGTATCGGAATCGGAACAACTCTCGGTAAAAGGAAAGAAGTGTGAGACAGCTTTGGAGCAACAGTTGATTCACAACACTACAACTAAACAGATCTCACTCTGCGTGAGTCGCGCTGGACGGTCGGGCTGCGGAGCGGTGCAGAGGACTAGGAGGGGTGAGAAGAGGATCATACCATTTGCTAAGCGGGGATGTTTTCATTTTCGTCCTTAACATATACATTTTAAACCACAAACTACGGAGTATGTTTTGGACATTATTTAACCCTGTCAAAGACAAACACAATTTTTAGAATAACATTTCTTACCCAAGTTTTAGGGGTGCTGAGCCTGGGGGCTAGCCTCGCCCCTGCACGTAGGCCTATATTGGCTATGTCTTATTACATTGCCAGTTATCTCACTATCTTGCTTTGTCGAATTAAATACAAGAGGTTATTAAAAAATAGTATAAAGGTCATCAAGAAGACTGAAGTGGTGAAGGTTAACCGTGAGGTTATGGGTCGAGTCCCCACCGTGACAACATGACATTAAAGGAGATTAGGCAGATATTAAGATGACAAATTACTTTCCCATGGTTAATTTTGTTATCAAATATAAGGTGGTCTAAGGCCTCCTGTTTTGTGACAGAAATCCTCCTGTCTACACCCGTGAAACTCACATTAAATCACATTAAAACACCAACAGTTTTAGATATTGATTGTATTTACTTATTTTAATTTCAATTTCATTTAGGCCTACTAATAGGCTATTAGATATTATACCTTATACAAGCTTATTTGCATAATAGCCTATTGGAATTGACCTTGACGTGTTGACGTGATTGTGTTGCTTATTGTTCATATTGAACAATATATTGTACACCTAAACTTGGCTCTTGTTATTCGTCCTGTGAGTAATGACTGAAGTGTGCAGCCAAGCGCCCTGAAGACGTTTCTACATTTAACTTTTGAAGCAGTTTAAATATAATGCGCGTTAGAAAGCCGCCTCGGCGTGGGAAACATGGATTAGTGTGAGGAATGTTTCATTTCCATAGGTGTGATGTTTACAGCCTCCACAGCCGGCCGCTTCACAGTCTGCTGAACCCTCAGCTCCTCCGTCTGGGGTCAGGGATCAGGGGTCACCTGAACACAGTCAAGGTGATTTAAAATATCTTTTTATTATTTCACACTTCACCTTGAGCAAACAGGTAAACACACTGGCGGAGCATGAAGTGTCTGCATGTACATTTTATATACGTGCATACTATTCTAGTATGCTAGTATGCAGTATACTAGTCTACTTTGTATTGCGTAAATGTATATTCAGTGTATACTAAGTACATTTACTCAAGTACTGTACTTAAGTACAGATTTGAGGTACTTTACTTAAGTATTTCTATTTTCTGCTACCTTATACTTCCACTGAGGCAAATATTGTACTTCTTACTCATTTATCTGACGGCTTTAGTTACTTTGCTGATTCAGATTAAAACATATAATTAATAAATATATTATATTATTAATGTCAATAAGGCTTCATTGGTCCCCAGGAGGAAATTCACAAGCTACCCAGCAGTATATAAAGTAATAGAATAAATAATAATAATAATTTAAAAAAATATATATATATATATATATATATATATTGAGCTCCACCTTTACCAGCTGCAACGTTAAAGCGATGAACACATTAACGCATCAATAAATGTAATCCAATAATATAATATTTATTATTCTGAAACGGGCCGTTCTGCATTTTATTTTGGCACCTTAAGTTTATTTTGAAGTTTACACTTTTGTACTTTTACTGAAGTAACATTTTCAATGCAGGACTATTTACTTGTAACTGTAGTAACAGTTTTACTACTTTCCCTTAAGTAAAATCTCGGAGTACTTCCTCTACCGCTGTGCATATTTCTGTTTAACTTTTAATGTTTTATTTTGTGCTCTTATTCTCCACACTTTCCTCCGGCATCAAGACGGTAACCTGAACCCGAATGTTTTTAACGCTCAGGATACAAAAGCAAAGCAGACAGAAAACCGACTCCGCCGCAACCCGGTCCAGCTGCTCCCCGACTCCGCTAGATTTACTCCGGGAGGCGGTTGCCCCGGCGACGGTAAATCCACTCGACCGTACATTTACACGCCGTAAAGTCGGGTTAGATCTGGTTGATTTAAGCGTGTGACCGGGGGGGGGGGGGTGGTTTGGGAACCGAGGAACAAGAGGTGGAGAGACCTGGTGGTCTGGTACTCGGGGGGGTCTCGACCCAGACCCCCCTACCTCCATCCCTAGCCGTGTGTGTGTGTGTGTGTGTGTGTGTGTGTGTGAGAGCAGAGCCTTTCTCCCCGAACACTTTCACAGGTTGTATTTTATGCGGACGCCCCCCCCCATTCGAGGCGTTTTTCAGCAGCTTGCTCATCCGTCTGCTGGGTTTTATTCGTCTTGAAATCCATCAAGAGAAAAGATAGTCACATGCACGCACACGCACGCACACACACACACACGCACGCACACACACACAGGCTTGAGATGGTTTATTTGTGGAAATGC
>JAOPHQ010005950.1:0-18449 GCA_030340625.1 Merluccius polli
TGCCAAATAATTTTTCAATGCAGAAATAATGATATTACCCAACGTCAAAATAAAAAGTGTGCTTTATTTTGTATCGGAACCCGCCAAAGTCAGTGCATTCTGCTAATATATGACTATTGTGTCAAATGACGACGCCATGGGCGTCCCTCGGCGTCAGCTGAAAGATCTAAAACATATATATATGTGTTTGTGTTGCCTACTCCATTTTATTGCCCTGTTCTGTGTTAAATGTTGAAAACCTGAATGTAAGATGATAAAGGCCTTATAACCTATAAGTGGAATGATGGCGGATTAAAAGCGGAACATCAAGGTCTTGTTCAGACCGCCAGCGCAAATCAGTTTTTTGGCAAATCCAGATTGTAGATTGATTTAAGAAAGTCTGGACAGCAAAAAAACACATGAAATGTGGTGTTTTGAAATGTGATTCTAATGTCGTTTGTGTCACTCGCACAACAATGCGTCATGTCATATCAGATCTCTCTCTCTCTCTCTCTTTGTTTCATCTCCCTTAATGCAGTTTTACGTTGATTCATTCCTCCATAGTTTGCTGCCTCGTTTAAGTTTGACATTTGCCAAGTTTTCGTCTAATCAAGAAGGAAGTTTAAAATGCGTTAGACCAAACTGTGTCTATGGTCCTTTTGTTTTGCTCCCTCTCATTTTCAGTCTACGTGGTCATTTTCCTCTCTTCAAAATCAATTAAATGTAGAATGATGCTTTTTTTTCCTAATTAAAAGGGACGGAATAACAAATTGGTGGAGCTTGGCCTCTCGCTATTGTGGCAAAAGCAATTAATGGAAAAGCACACACACACACACACACACAAACAAACACACACGCAAACGTACACAAAATAGATCATACAGGATAAAGGCTAAAAAGGCTAAAAGCACTCTCTGGACTCTGAATTCAAATAGCAGACTACAATGGCCCCTATTCTCTGTACATATCCCCATCACTGTCTGTCTCTATAAATTACCCCTCGATTGTCCCCTGTATCGGTCTCACCCCTTTTACTTTTCTTTTTCTAATGCTTCTCGACACCCACTCTGATTCTCTCCTGCCTTTGATCTGTGCCTCCACATGCACGCGCACACACACACATGCACGCGCACGCACACACTCACACACACACAACTATAAACAAAGTGTCAACCTTTCTCCTTTATTCTCTTCTTTTTCTTCTCTTCTCTCCAACTTTATCTTTGTTTCATTTCTTTCTTTCCTTCATTTCTGCTACTTTCTTACCCCTCTCCTCTAATTCCTTCTTCAAAAACAAGATTCCCTCATGTCATTTTACGGCGCACGCCGCTGTCGCTTCTCCTTCTCGTCACTTCAACAATGCTCTTCAACACTCTTTACTGGGGTTCGCCAACGATTTATCTGTCAGCTAAAACTGCACCCATTGATGATCGCTGCCTGCAAGCGCTGTGGCACAGGTCACGCTAGGTGGAGAGAGGGGGGCACTCAATTGAGCTTCATGTCTTTACTCGGCGGCGTGCAACTCTTAACCCCTTAGTCGTGAATCTTCTCTGTTGGTTACGCCTTCAATGCTGTATCAAGTGCTTGTTTTCTACTCGTATGCACCCCTAATGCTTACGAAGCACACCTGCGTTTCATTTGGATGAAAGACTGCAGTTTGCGGGGCCTCTCTCTCATGCCCACACAGACGCTAAAATGGAAAATAAAAGCTTCCAGCGCACAGTATCACAACAGAGAAATGTTGTCTGCCGTTTGCGCCCTGATTTCAGATCTATTATTCAGACTCATTTGCTCCTCTTCCACAACATCTTAAAGGAAAAAAAAGGCACTACCGTAGTATTAGGAGATCGCATTAGCATTAGAAAAACAAAGGGGTAAACGTGACAGTTTTACTTAAAATATCAGCCCTATCCTGAGACAATGTCACAAGCTGTTCTCCCCTCCATCTTTACAAAGGAGTAAGTCTGTTATATCTTCTGTGTCTTCTAAGTTTTTATTAATTTCCTGCGTCTTCCTCATTCCCATAGCTAAACTCATCAGTTAAAACTGGTTTTAAAACACAATACACCACCTGGAAGACCAGTTCAAAACCACCAAACTATATACATATTTTAAGCTTCTTTTGTCTATTCTAAACCAGGTAAACTAAACATCCGCTATTTGCTAAAGAGCAGTGGTTCTCAAAATGGGGTCCGTGGCATATGGCCAAGGGTCTGCAAAATAATGAATACAACTCCCACATAATTCATCAAAAAAAATAAAATAAAATAAAACAAGCGTTGTAAAGTGTACTTTTAAGATAATTACTCACAGCATAATTTTTCAAGGGATTTTTCAAGGGGGACATACCTTGAAAGTTCATTGAGCCAGTAGGGGAGCACAATATTTCAAATGCATGTTATTGATACATTTCCTGGCAAGTAATACAAGGACAACATATTTTCAATAGATTTGGGATTCAGGTTGCAATCTATAACAATGGCAGGGGGTCCTTGTAAATATGTATCCATTGTAAGGGGTCCCTGGCTTGAAAAAAGATTGAAAACCCCTGGTATAAAGGCCTAGCTCGTGGGTGGAGGACAACAACAACATAGTATTTTGCTGTGCCGCAACTGGAAAGATGGGTAAATGTTTCCGTTGTCTTTCCATATCCGGAGGTAGCCAGACTAGTGCAGACTAGAGCGGGAAAGTAACGTGACCCTTCAATGCACTTGGATCCAACTTTATATTGCAGGGGCCAAATGCACCGACCGATAAACATTGCTTTTCTCCCGAGAGAACAAACGTTTCATTTGGCTCCTCTTCCACCATCAGAGAGAGTGGAAAGAGATGAAGGCAATCAGTTATTCCAGACATACCTGATTGGGTGAGAAGAACCAGAAATATGCTTTGGGAGATGCTGAACTGCAATGCATGTAATTTGATAAAGGAAAACGTATGCCAGTGGAGCCGCTAACCATGGCAGTTGATGCCAACCTCTAGCACACAGAGCCATGATAATTATACAATATCTGTTTACTAAAATCGTAATGACGCATATTAAGAAAAGAAAAAAACAGATTTAAAACAGAAGAGATTCATGTTTTCATAAAAAAACAAATACATAGTACCTGTCGACAGTCAACACAAACGGATGTGTGTATATAATGTGTCCATTAAACAGTAGGGTAACTTTCTGCAAATCCCTTTATGACGCTTTCCACGGGTTCACATGACAGAGTGCTGCTTTATTTGACTGCTCGCTAAGGCGTGAATAGATAAACGCACCAATAAAGTGCAGGCCTTCTACTGTGTTACCCCATTGATGTCAAACATTTGCCAGAATTAGTATTTAACTCAGCAGCTGCTCTTTTAAAGGGTGACATTTTGCACAGATTGAGTATACACACACACACAGGTAATATTCACACACACACACACACACACGGCAGCTGCAAAGACCCACAACACACAATATACCGAAACATTAAAAGTAAAGTAAATGCTCACATGTGCACGTGCAAACACACACGCACACACACACACACACACACACACACACAGAGGTAATATTCACACACATACACACACACATGGCAGCTGCAAAGACCCACAACACACAATATACCGAAACATTAAAAGTAAAGTAAATGCTCACATGTGCGCGTGCAAACATACATGCACACACACACACGCACACATACATACATACACACAGACACAGACACACATGGTGTGCAGGCTGGGTGAGAACATATAGGTAAACCCTTGAGACTGGAAGAGTGGAACAAACGAGATAAACGTGTTGAAATATTACTCAAAACAGCGGAAAGGTTAGCCAAGGACAGCGTGACGAGGAACACTCTTCAGTTGCCCTTTCGGTGACCAGATAAAAGTATATAGGAGATTACTTGGGATGGGATCATGTGATCACGTGTTTGGCTGCTGTAGCCGGGCGGCAGAAAAACTGCAGGCAAATATCCGTCACACTGGATGGACTTTGTTTCAACAGAAAACAATACAACTGTGGCTTCTCGCTTCTCGCTCTCTCTCTTCCTCTATGTATCTCTTTCCCTCTCTCTCAAAGCAGTATCTTGCCCATCACAATATATGGGAGACACATTTAGAATACATATACATACAATATATATACAGACGCACAGACAGACAGACACACACACACAGACGCGTGCACACACACACAGACAGACAGACACACTTGAGCGAATGCTGCATTATCTCTCAACGTGAGGCATGTGCTAGTGGAGAGCTGAGTCAGCCGGGCTTTTTATTTCCAATGGCCCTTCGGTCCCAGCAGCTGCTGCTATGGCTGCTGTAACAATGCAATACAAACAGTGAGCAAGGTGCTTTTACCCCGTGAGTGTCTGTGTGCTGTGCAGCGTTACAGATAAAGCAAAAAAGACGACCTGTCAGAAGACAGAACCTCCCCCACACACACACACACAGATACACACACACACACACACACACAAACACACACCCACACACACACCTCGTCTTGCTGCAGAGTTTGGAAGTAGAGGAGGAGGAAAGGAGAAGGTACATTACCCGTTAATTATATCTCAAGTTATATTACATTTAAAACAAAGCAGTGTTTAGCTGAAAAGGTGGTCCACTTGTGCAGTGAGATTTTTATTGTTTATTTTCTTTAGTGATGGGCCGTTATCAGCGTTACCGCGCTGCGATAACGCGAAACTTCGGTAGCACCCCCCCCCCCCCCCCCCCCCCCCACTCAACAATCGGGCAACTAAAGGCTCCGGTAGCACCTCCCGTTCAAGAAAAAGCTCCGGTAGCACCCCCCCCTCCCCGCTCAACAACCGCGCAGACCCACTTTTAGTCATTATTTAGGAAAAAAAAGTCATTATTTAGGTAGGAAATACATATTATAGGACACCTTCGACATCATTCAAAGGAGCCACCTTAATCTAGATTAACCTAGATTAATTTCAAGATTACCATTAGATTAATCTAGTTTAAAGATTTTAATCTATGCCCATCTTTAATTTTCTTTCAATCAAATTTCATATCATTGTGATACAAAGCAGATCTGTAGATTCTGTAGAACCGTAGATTTCCGAAGGGATGTTTAAAAGACAGAACTTTGTCTCTCTCTCTTGGTCGCCGTCATTTTAATTTTAGATGACACACATACAGTATATCTGCTCATATCTGCTTCCAGAGAGAGACTGTAATGCATTATAGCATTGATTTGTTAACATTGGAAGGGTTGTAGACATCGTGTCAGACAGGCACATGGTTAGTGAGGATACACATAATGTCCAGTAGGGGTGTAACGGTTTAGGTGTGTTTGGTTCGTATTGCGATTTTTGGTCATGGTTCTCGGTTAAGTACTACTTTGTACAACCAAGGGTGGTGTAGGTTCGGTTCAATAAAGACTATCGATATTCATCATTGGCTGTGTACATTAGAAAGTATTGTAGTGACTATGCTATGCGATTATTTCCCAGCATGCATTGCATCAGGCACAGAATAACACTAATAGTTAACCCTAATTCAAATAAGATGTCGACCACAAAAACAGTTAATCAACAAGGCCCGGGACCCCCACTGACACGGACACTTAACCCCCACCTCCACCCCCACCCATAGACACTACATGTCACTTTAACGCACATCCTGGTCTATAACACCTGACCATTGCACATCTTATACATATTATATTTACTGTGAGCACTGTACATATCCATATTGTCCATATTTTCTATCCTTTATTTTAATATTTCTTTCTTATATTTATATATTACCTATGAATTGCAATTTATTGCAATAAACAGTAGGCCTACCTGTTTATTGCATTAAATCTCATTCTGATTCTGATTATTGATTAATAATGAAATGCCTGAGTATATTTTTTTGACCCGCGAAATACCAGCAAATCGGGCTAAACACAGGGAACACACAGACACACACCATGATGCAATCTCCACATCCATATACATGCATCATTTATATCAACATGACAGCAGTTACATAAACACACACACACACACACACACACAGGCAGAATGACCTAATGAACTGCTCTGCTCCTGTACTCATTAACTCTGGGCTTCACTACACAGACTCCCAAGAGAGGGGATATATATATGTACATACGCACATGTTTATGACATTAAAGACACAATCGCATGTGCGTGTAGAGATACAGCATCGCTGCATCTGCCACTCTGTCCTCCTTAAACTCTGTCACCTACCACCACACAAGGGATTGTGTGGTGGTAGGTGACAGAGTTTAAGGAGGATGGCAAGAAGGGGCTGTATATATATTGAAATATAAAGAGAGTAGAGAGGTTAGTTTGATTTAAAATATACCCTTCGACTGAATTTATATTTACTGAATACAGAGCAAAAAGAAAACATACTGTAGATCAGCTGATTGTCGGTTCAGGTGTGATGTTGAAAAGCGCAGTGCAACCGAATCACAATCTTAACCACAGCCCACATAAACACAGACAGCTTTCATTGGATTTATATCAGAGAGAACTTTTTTTTTTTCATGTCACCACCTCCACATTCAGCTCTCCATTTCGTTCTTATCTTGCTGCTGAAATCCTTGCTCCCTGGTCATCTCTCGACTCTCACTGCCTTGCGACTGCCTCTCTCCCTCTCTCTCTCTGTCAGTCTCGCCTCAAAAAAATGTCATTCCTCTTCTCTCACTCTCTCCGGTCCACTCTGCACCACTCAACACTGTCCCTCTCTCTCTCAAGAGGGGACTATCAGATGACATGATCCAGTTCAGAGTTCAGCTGCACTTTAGCCATGATGTAAGACCAGTAAAACCACATGGAGGGGGGGGGAGAGAGAAAAAAAACAGGTAGATAGAGACTATGCGAGAAAAAGTGGCCAGGAGATTTAGACTATAGCCAAGGGGCAGAGTGTCGTGTCACCGAGATTTAAAGACCTTACTCCGTGCCTCTGCTTGCCTTTGTGTCTCTTTTTCCAGTTCTAAACATATTTCCCTTGTTCCTGCTCCTGATTTGCCACAAATCTCCCTGCGCTCTTTTACTCAACCAACCACTCACCCACCCATGCGGAACTTGTCAACCGAATGAACAAATTCAAAGCATAAATAATAGTAAAAAGGCATAATGAATGGGTAAATTTGTGCAAAAAGAATGGGGCCTAACATGGAGTGATGGGGTCAATAGAAAAAGAGAGGCTGCCAATGTTAACAGTAAACGTCCTGTTGGTTAAATAGGAGGCAAACCACTTGAGGGCATTGCCATGGATGGGAATCTGGTCCTTAAGACGGTTCAATAAAATACAATGATCAACCGTATCAAAAGTCACGCTGAGGTCTACAATAATTCAAATGGCACATTTACCACAGTCTAGGGACAGCAATAGGTCATTCAAGACTTTCTCCAGCCCTTTGGACAGGGAGGTTGTCAAGGTTAGGCTTTTTAATAAGAGGTTGGTCTCCTACTACTGTTGAAAACAGGATGGGACGGTTCCATTTGAAGACGGAACTTGTGGGCCCTACGGTGTCCAAGGCTTCCTGTAAAAGATGTGTAAGAACAACGTCCAGGGGGCAGGTGGTGGACTTTGTATGACAGATTGTGTCATAAATCTGGGACAGACACAGGCTGAAAGTCATGAAGAAAGGCAGAGCAGGCAGACAGAGAGGGATCGTAGGTGGGCGGTGAAATATCGGATTGAATGTGATGCAAGTCAAAAAGTTTGAAGTCCTCACAAATGGCTGTGGTTGACACAGGACATGCATCAGCAACAGGGTTGAGGACTGAATGTATTGTGTGGAACAGGGCTTTGGGAATGTGAGAATCTGTGAAGATAATAGCAAAATATTGCAGCTTTGACAGTGAACTGATAATTTGCCAAACAGCCTTTCAGTATCTCAAATGAAACCTGAAGCCTGCCTTTTTTCCTTTTACGTTCTGCTTTTCAGCACAGTTGCCTAAGAGAATGTTTGTCACTATTCAGCCATGGCTGAGTACTGGCTCTAGGTCTTCTGACTTGCAAAGTCCAAGATGTCTCGAGAGTTTGAATTCAACTTTGTGATCAATTGCTGTGTTCAGCTGAAAGGGTTGGGCCTTCATACTGCCAAATATAGAAGAGGCTCTGTAGGCATCTGAGAAGTTGTTTTTCTCCAATATCATTAATAGCAACACTAAAAATGCACAAACCCTATTTGGAACCGTTGATAGACTGACCAATCCCCCAACACAAATACCCACAGAAATAATTTCCACCCAGAAATGCAACAAGTCTGCATCCTTTTTTACTGATAAAATTGAAGGAATTAGACACATCAATATTTCCATTTTAAAAAGTTAACAGCTGTCTCCAATCAGGCAATTTTCCAAAAGCCTTGAAAACTGCAGTTATTAAAACCTTAAAACGGTCTATCCCTAACAACTACAGACCAATATGAAATCTACCTTTCTTAAGTAAAATCATTGAGAAACTGGTCCTCCAGCAACAACAAATAATTTCCTGGCCTCAACTGGCGGCTATGATAAACTCCAGTCAGGATTCTGACCTCTTCACATCACTCAGACTGCTCTTATTAAAGTTGTAAATGACATCCACCTTAACACTGACTCCGGCAAAATTTCAATATTAATGCAATTAGACCTCAGTGCTGCATTCGACACTGTTGACCACTCAATACTTTTGGACAGGTTGGAAAACTGGGTAGGGCTTTCAGGCACAGTCTTGCGTTGGTTCAGGTCATATCTACAAGACAGGAATTATTTTCTTTCCATTGGCAACTATGCATCTGAACTAACTAACATGTGGAGTCCCCCAAGGTTCAATCCTGTGCCGTCCTTATTCAACCTTTACATGCTCCCACTAGGGCTAATCATGCAAAAATAATAATATTGATTACCATTGCTATGCTGACGACACTCAAATCTATATAGCACTATCACTAAATGACTATCGCCCCATAGATCTGCTGTGCCAGTGCACTGAGCAAGTCAAAGACTGGATGTGACATAATTTCCTGTCCATAAGGACAAAACTGAGATAATTGTTTTCGGTGCTAAAAAAGACTAAGGCTAAAATTTACCCTACACCTTCACTTTCTGTCCTTGCAAACCAAACACCAAGCCAGAAATTGCGTTGTTTTCATGGATTCGGGTCTACATTTCAACAGCCATATCAAATCAGTAACAAAATTGGCTTAAAAACATAGCAAGACTAAGTGGACATGTCCCTAAAAGACCAAGAACAACATGTACATGCCTTTATTACTAGTAGGCTAGATTATTTTAACGGTCTCCTTGCAGGTCTTCCGAAAACAGCTGTTAGGCAGCTCCAGCTTGTTCAGGATGCTGCTGCTAGACTTCTAACAAAGACCAAAACATTTGAACACATTACACCAATTCTTAAATCCTTGTATTGGCTCCCCGTATGTCAGAGAATTTACTTTAAAATACTACTGCTCACCTATAAATCACTACATGGCTTAGGGCCAAAGTATATCACCGAAATGCTTTCGCAACATGAGCCTGCAAGACCGCTAAGATTATCTGGGAGCAATCTGTTAATGGTTCCCAGAGTCAATACAAAACATGCGAAAGCAGGATTTAGTTACTATGCAACAAATAGCTGGAATAAACTTCCTGAATATTTAAGACTTGCCCCAACTCTGACTACTTTTCAAGACTATCAAGACTAAAAACGTTTATGTTCACTTTAGCCTTCTGCTAAACCTTAACTACTGTATATTGCACTTTTAATTTTACTGCTCTTTTTTTATCTTTATTCTTTTATAACTTTTTGTAACTGTTCATGACATCATTCTTTCATTATTTCATTTTCTTATTTCATTTTATTGTATGACATGTTTTTATGTGAAGCACTTTGAGTCTGTCTCGTGTATTAAATGTGCTATATAAATAAAGTTGCCTTGCCATTTTTAAAGGGGCACTTGGCAACTTTTTCAACTTAATAAACCCGTCTGGAAATCATTTGGATGGTTAAATGGTCTGTTCCGGTGTTAATGGTGACTATCCCCGCTCCCCCCAACGCCCCCAGGTGGAAAACCAGCCTTGCAATTTTGGGACTACCGTCCCGGTAAATTGGAAATGGGAAGTATCGCGAGAAGCGAGAACGAGCGAGAAACACGAACTGCTTCACGGCAATTCAACATAAACACACGCGCCCCCCTCAATAACGGTTAATCACGTCGGCTATACATGTCAATGTTCTATGATACAGTGTATAATGTATTACACACCTCGGTAGACATCGCGCCACACGAAAAAGCCTGGCAACAAATGCACATGAGCAGCGGTAGAAAGGGGGAGGAGGGTGCCGCAAGTGAGTTTTTTTACGACAGTGTTGTGTAATATACGACCCAGACCTGTAGGGGGAGCTCGTTGAGAAAACATGCGACGACAAAAGTGAAAACCAGCGAAGAAATGGCTAGAGTTGCCAAGTTTTCCTTTAAAAAATGACTAAGCCACTAAGCATGGTTGAACTAAAGAAGTCACGACTGGGGGGACAAACGTCTGAGAGCTGGCTATATTCACCAGACTCCAACCAAGTTTCAGTGAGGAACAGGAAATCTAGGAGGGCGTTGGAGATAAACTCATTCACCATTAAAGTCTTATTTGAGTGTAGTCTGGCTTACCGGAGGTAGGTTGTTGGTTAATGCCCGCCCAAGCCTGCCATTGGGCGCCTGCAATACAACCAAGACGGAGGGTTTTTTTCCCCTATGCCAGAATGATAGTGAGTAGAGCCAGACCTTTCTCCAGCGATGGCACAATGCTAAAACAAAGTGTGGAGATGCGATGCTGGCTACGCAAGACTAATTTGAGAGGACCTCACATTTGAGAGCCGGCTTCCACATAGAGACTGATGATGGGATAGCGGTGCATTTTATGTAACAAAGATTGTATTTGTTAACCCTTTTAAAAGTGCACTGTGGGAAGCCCTATCTGTGACAACAGTCTGAATGGGGAGATGAACCGCTGAAGGTGTTAATGCCAAAGGAAGACACAGTAGGGGGGGGGGGGGGGGGGGGGGGGCATGCGCTGGAAATAGTCGCCTGAGATGAAACCGGAGAAGGAGAGAGGGATTGTGGGGCCGTCTGTGCGTGGAGTGTGAACATCAATGGGACATTTTACGTCAACGCTTATGGCCTGATATATTTTTTTCATTTCCCCTTTTTCCCCTTTCTCTTGACAACCCAAAGTGTTCTCTGTCCACTTCGAAAATTCATACTTCCGCTGAAGGTGTATACAATGTGTTATAATGCGTTACCCACACGCCTGCCTGTCTGCCTGCAGGTGACTAAAGGGTGTTTTTCTGAGAATCCAGATATAGATATATACGTCATACTAGTGGTTCATACCAGTCTATGGGCTTTACAATACTTTGGATGTTTTTGTGGCTACTCCTGTGGTCTTATACTGTACATCCTGTGTGCATATGGAGGCAGGTGAGGCTGTGTGTGCTGAAGAGATGGCAGATGGGATTCCTTGTGTGTGTGTGTGTGTGTGTGTGTGTGTGTGTGTGTGTGTGTGTGTGTGTGTGTGTGTGTGTGTGTGGTAATGGACCATGGGTTTGAGATAAAAGCGTTGATCCTCCATTAGTAATGAGAAACTGTGTTTCTATTCTGTACTGTTTGTGCTGCAAGAACCCATTAGGAAGACTTGTTTCTAATACAATATTAAGGATTTTTTTTAGATGTGGCAAATGGCACAGGGACACATTGAGTTTGTAGGTGTGTGTGTGTGTGTGAGATACCTCACGTAGAGGAGCAATAATATCCAACGCCGACATCTTTTGGTTGGACACACACGCACGTGCGCTCACACACACACACACACACACACACACACCACATGACATAACTGCAATTGATAAAACAACAGGCATTGTGTTTCCCCTACATGCATCCAGCAGTGGCGCAGTGCTGCCACTGGATTACTCTCGCCACTGCAATCAGCCATGCAAAAAAATAATGATGTAGTAAATAGTGTGCTATAGAAGAATAAAAAACACATGATGATAATGTAGGTGGCATTAGCTCATGAATGGCTTTTGACTAAATGTAGGAAGTATAAAGAGAACACAACACAAGTGACTTCACAATAGCGGACTGCTACGAATTACAGACAAAAAAACCTGCATTTGCGCTAACATTACTGCAGAAAAATGTGGCTCACACACACAGGGCACAGTGCACTGTGCACATCAGCACTGTGCTGCTGGAAGAAATCGTAGGGGAAACAGGGCTGCCACTTCAAACATTATCATTCACTGACATCATTGACATCTTGCACTAAACACTGAAGACAAACACATGTTTTCCATTGAAAGCACATCAGCATACTCTGTCAAAACACACTTAAGAAGAGTTTTGGGGACGGTCTCCCACACACAGTGTGTAATTCCCCTTACTAAAAGGCTTAAAGATCAGGATCAGAGTATCTAATCCCATTCCAAAACACCACACTGTCATGATGATGCAATACATCTTACTCCTCCTCTGCTGCTCATGCGCACCGATGTAGATTTCATATGAATTATTATCACTTGATTAATTTGTAGTTTACAACTGCTCCACACTTTTATGGAGTCCGGGTCGCAAATTACAGTGCAAATAATGGCGAATGACACGCAATCAAGCACCGAGGTTGGTAAGGACGCGTTTAAAAGGTTTGGGTATGCTTCGCAAGTGATTACGGTGCTAATGAAAAACTATCATTATCTATCACTTAATGAATTCATGGTAGAGCTGGGAGTGTTAAAAAAGTGAATTCTGACTATGTAGACACTTGTCTGCAGAAGAACGTGTCGTCCTGTTCCCCCGATTTAAAACTATATGATGGTTAAATTACTAGCTTAGCCAGATGAAAGTCTGAGATACACCCGCATGCCGGAACTGTCCATTTACAAACTCTTTCCACGGTCCATACTTAAGAAGTTCTGTTCGACATTTAAGAAGTATTTTTAAGGAAATATATGTAGGCATATTGTTGTCCAACTATGTCATGCTCTGGAATGTATTCTATTCACACACACACACAGGTCAACATTAATTACCAGTATATCAACATCTTCTTCATGGGTTCCCCACGTTTCATCCGCTCTGGTGCACATCCAAATAAACACCGGGACCATTAATCCTACCAGCTACACCTGTGTTTTACCCGCCATGACACCTGCCTCTGTGGAAAAGGTCCCTTGGGTGCGAGAGAGGAAGCCAGCCATCTCTCTCTCTCTCTCTCTCTCTCTCTCTCTCTCTCTCTCTCTCTCTCTCTCAGCCGTTGCCCTCTGAGCCAGCAGGGTCTGGATGGCTGAAATGTGAACTTTGAATTGTGCGGCAAAGCCACTTGGAGAGCAGCAGGGTGAAATAGGTCCTTTTAGCACTCAGCTCTACCAATTAGATATTCCCTCGGTGGGTATGCGCACGGAGGCACAAACCTGTACTTCCACATGCACACACGCACACGCACACACACACACACACACACACACACACACACACACACACACACACACACACACACACACACACGCATACGACTACACAATGCATGTGACAGTGAAAGAATGGTTCCAGCTTGAACAATGCGATATATTCTTAACCTAACAATCTACATACATTGAGCTTGGAAGCTTGCTATAGTATACAGTACATATTACATTATAAAGTGTTTGGTGTGTGTGTGCGTGTGTGCATGTGTGTGTGTGTGTGTGTGTGTGTAAATCTGTCAAACAGAGTTTATGCCAGGTCATAGATTGTGCTAGTTGTTAAGCATGCAGTCATTGCCCAAAGGCATGGCTTGTTCTCCTATCGATCAATACAGTATAGCCATCCAGCCACCCTACTCAACAGAGAGACTGTGAATAAATAAACTGAGAGAAATACAAAATGCAACACACAACTCAAGTGTTTAAGAGTAAACAAACACCAGCTGGGAGAAAATTGTATAGGTGATATCTGATACAAGTAGGAAGAAAAAAGAGAAGAGACCTTAAAGCAGAAAAGAATGTTTCCAGTTTTTACGTTGTAAAAGTGCATTTTTTGGTTCTCTGGTGACATTCGGTTGGACACATTGTGCATACCAGAATAAACCAATAGACACAAGGCTAATTGAGAACAACAAGCAGCGCAGAGTGCGGTAGGGCGACCTTGTCCATGTTTTCAAGCCTTTCTTTCTGCGGCACCTGAACGCTGTGCAAATCTTGGACCTTGTATCATACAACTGCTGCACAGCAACAGTTGGTCAAAGGTGGTGTGTTTGCAACGCGCCGACGAGTACTCAAGACACCCCGGAGAACGCTAAAGGTTACCCGACATTTCCTTGGTTGATTTCATTAGATTGATTTATTGTTTTCAATCCTGTAATGCGTTCAAAGTGACTATTTCCAAAGTGGGCTTATTTTCCCAGGGAGCAAAAGCAGCAGTGGTTGAAGAATCTGCATGCGTGTCTAATTACGGTCATCAACCGTGCGTTTGATTGTCTTAATTGCCTTGATTGAGATTTTGTTTAGTGAAGTGGCACAGGATGCCACCAATTAAACCACACAGCGTGACAGAAAGACTGGCACCACCGCACACACCAATAATCTGACCATCTTTACCTTTTTTTCCCTGTTTGTGTTATTGTGTTGCTATAGGCTCATAAAAAGCACACCATGGGACGGATATATGACTTGATTGATCGTTTGCTGGCAAAAAGTGATTGGTCATTTACATATATATATTTTTTTTACCATTTCTCCGCAGTTTATCAGCTGTTATCAAAACCCAACAGTGAAACACGACTCGGATCACATGACACGTCTCTGCAAATTCTTGGCCCGTTTCACGATTGGCCGCCTCTGCCTGTGATTTGCTGAAGATAAAATGTCTCCATGAATATTAATGAGGAAATACGGTTGTCAATGGCGATGGTCATTAATATTATGTGTCTGGAGGCAGTTAAAAACAGCAGAAAGGCCAAAAAAGGCTTAGGTTAGCAATAAATCAGTAAACCTATGCAACATAATCATTTATTTGAAACCATTTTGAACAACACATTACAAACATTAAATAACCCATTTTCAGGCTGTTATGTAAATATCAATGCAGTATGAAGTATGCAGATAAAAACACTCGTTTGACCAGAGGATGGAGGACAGGAGGATAGAAAAAGACTGAGAACTGTCGGTGGTCGCAGATTCTCAGGACTACAATTTCCATCACGTTAAAATAATCACCTTTAATCATTTCTCTATCTAGCGTGTGTCAATCGCCTTACTAATAGGATAGGTGAGATCTGACCATTGTGTCGACCTCCACACTGAAACTATGACGCCCAAACTACTAATTGTTTGACCATATTGTTGCTCATCCCTCTTCCGTTCCCCGGCCCGCCGAGGCCCCCCATCCGCTGGGCTCCTCAGGGGAGGGGGGGGGGGGGAGGCAGAAGATGTTTTTGTCCTTACTCTGACACGTTGCGCTCCAGTGATTAATACCTCTGTGCCTCTCGCTGTCTCTTCCCCTTCTCTTCCTCCCTCTCTCCCCCGTCAGACCCACAGACACACACACACCTATTCCATGCTTTTTGGCCATTTGTAGCACCTCTCTCCTCTTGAAGGTTCAGCATGACCCTGCATATTTTATACTCATATTGTAGACTGGTCTTTTTTACTGTCTGCAAGTACGTGTGTGTGTGCAACATCTGCACCACTTCTCTTTTTCAAGAGCAAGACAGAGCGAGAGAGAGAGAGAGAGAGAGAGAGAGAGAGAAACAATTGGGAGCACCGGGACGGCATACCAGCAGACAAATTGATCGTTCATTGATCAGGATGTGTTTGGGTTTGTATTCCTGGAAGCATCCATTGCATTTCATTCAATTATAAGAGTATGAGGGAGGCGAGGGAAAAATCCTCGAATGGTAACCTAAGCCCAGTAACAACAACAAAAAACATGCAACACATCTTCAGATCACGGCTTGGTTCATTCACTTCCGCCCCCCTTGGCGATACATCAACTGTGAATTACTTAAATATTTGTAGACATTTTGTTGATGTCCACCTAACATGACTTTGCTGTAGGGTTTATGTGCTATAGCTTAGAGGAATCCATCATGCCATGTTAATCCTTGGTAGAGAGAGCCATTGCAAGCCCTTGTGGCTCTCTCTCTCTCTCTCTCTCTCTCTCTCTCTCTCTCTCTCTCCCCCTCCCTCCCTCCCTCCTAGTTGGACTTCAAACCTAAAACGGATCCGATATGCGATCGGAACCTGAGGTTGCACACACACACACATCATTATCACGATACTGCAATCATAATTATTCTCAATTATTCAACGTATTTGCTCTCCTCATATCTCTGCAAACCGCTGGCGTACATCACAACCTTCTTGCACCGCCACCATTAACACCCTCTGCTGGTGTTAAGGAAGGGGAACTCAAGTGTGCATTTTCCCATTTCAATCATTTTTTTCTCCAATGGGGAGATTTTATAGAGGACTTTAACAATGCTAACGGTACAGTGGACTCTGAACATAGCAGTGTCTGTGATTCACCTCTAAGGCACCCTTCTGTACGGCATTTAAAATGCATCTCACCAGCCCCCACAGACACAATCCAGCATGTACAGTACAGCATGCGTGCCAGCCAACGCAATGGTCTCAACATGAGGGATGTGAGAGATTATAACGGTAAAAAAATGCGAGCACATGGATTACAAGATAGGGGTGGTTTTTGTAGAGAGCATGAGTGGGCCCCTTCCTTCAGCTCTTTGCGGTGATTGAGATGTCTTGTGGATATCTCTCACCGACAACAGTGGGCTGTCGTTTATAAAAAGTATTAAAAAAAAAAAAAAGACTCTGGCAGGCATGTTATGTTTCCAGGCTATATTCGAGCCGAAGCCAAAGCATGCAATTTATGAGAAATTAATTGTTGGGCCAAGATTATCCGGTTGTGTTTATCTTCTTAAATTGCCCCATGAGGGGTTGTGAAAAAAAATGTGAGAAGACATCATTCAATATGTAAATCTTTGCATGGATATGTATATTTTATTCACAGTTTTTTCCAATCAAAACAGCGCCCATATTCCATCTTTTAAATTGAATTTCTATTGGGGTACCTTCATTAAATCCCTCCCCAAAAAATGATGATATATATGATTAGTCGTAAAAATTGATATTATTTTATGTCTAATATAAATGAAGTCAAACATGTGTAATCAACGTCCTCTTGTCTCGTCCATCTCTGAGTGAAGGAACCTCTCTGGAAATCCACGTTGCTTTTTCATTTTGATTATGGCCAACATGAAGCAATGGGTATGAGGGATGGAGATGGCATCTGTCTGGGCTAACTTTGTGTGTGTGTGTGTGTGTGTGTGTGCACGTGCATGTGTGCTAAACCCTTGCTGAATGCAACTGATGGATTTAATCCGTCCATTCAGTAGGTCATCAGGATGATACTGTTCTACAAGAGCTGCCGTTGATGCACTGACACACAAACCCACATCATACAGTAGGCCTACATTTAACTGCCACATATACGGCGCATTTATTGTAAAGCCCGGGCTCTAGGTCTTAATCCCGATGCTCTCACTCGCACACATGCAAGCTGCCAAGTCCAACCAGCCACACTAATACCAATTACAGTATGTACATATACTGAGGGTGTGAGAGAGTTAGTAGTACGTGAGGTGTGAAAAATGATACAAAATGACAAAAGAAAAGAGACACTAGACATAGCGACACAAGGGTCAGCGAAAGCCTCTGACAGACGAAAAGGGGGAGAAAAAAGGGGGAGGTAGACGAGGAGGAGGGATGACAGGCTAGTGAGGAGCTTTATGCTCCGTGTCTGTACCCCCCCACCCCCCACCTTTACACACACACACCTCCATGTTGCAAGAGCCATGCGACAAGACTGGGAAATCTCTTAACAACGGGATTTCGGTTAGCCCCCAGGTTCTCCGCTAGGATACACCTGCTTCTCTTTTATCCACAGAAGAACAGCCTTCATGTACAGGGGGGTGGTACGTACAAACACACACACACACACACTTTACTGTACACACAGAAGCACACGCTATCCACTTTGGGGTGTCTTCAGTCGTGAGATTTCTATCGCTGTTACCGTTTGGCAGAACAGAAACATGAAAAATGACTTAATATTGGAAACTACCACTGAGGCTAAAGGACAACATTGAAAAAAAAAAAACATTTTCATTTTCCTTGTTCGTTGTAGGTTAAGGTCAGCGTCGGGGAAAAAAACACAAACCCACCCACCATCCATGGGCTCAGATTTGCTAGTTTTTGGTCATTATAAAAGGACCGGAAGGCATCGATCAAGGCCTCCTATCACACTCTTAAACCTAATGCAGAAGCCCTATTGCATTGAAGGCCAACTTATCATACGTCCTCTTTTAATGGAGGATTTTCATTTCAAAGTTATGTGGGTCAAACATTTAAGACAGGTCAACAGACAGAGCAAAAAAAAAAAAAACTACAAAGTGCCAACC
>JAOPHQ010005951.1:0-10893 GCA_030340625.1 Merluccius polli
AAACCTACACTTACCCCAGCAAAGCACACCCATAGGCGGCTTTCACTTACCCCAGCAAAGCACACCCATATGCGGCTTACACGTACCCCAGCAAAGCACACCCATAGGCGGCTTACACTTGCCCCAGCAAAGCACACCAATAGGCACCTTACACTTACCCCAGCAAAAGCATACCCATAGGCGGCTTACACTTACCGCAGCAAAGCACACCCATATGCGGCTTACACGTACCCCAGCAAAGCACACCCATAGGCGGCTTACACTTGCCCCAGCAAAGCACACCCAGTTTCCCCATTTTGAAATTAGGTTGCGATTGTGCCTATTTTCCGTTTTCTCGGTTTTGAATTAGGTTGCGATTGTGCCTATTTTCCGTTTTCTCGGTTTTGAATTAGGGCTTGTGCCTATTTTCCATTTTCTGGGTTTGGAATTAGGTTGTGCTCGTGCCTATTTTCCGTTTTCTCGGTTTGGAATTAGGTTGCGATTGTGCCTATTTTCCGTTTTCTCGGTTTTGAATTAGGTTGGGCTTGTGCCTATTTTCCATTTTCTGGGTTTGGAATTAGGTTGTGCTTGTGCCTAATTCCCGTTTTCAAACAATTACACAACCTACACTTACCCCAGCAAAGCACACCCATAGGCAGCTTACACTTACCCCAGCAAAGCACACCCATACGCGGCTTACACTTGCCCCAGCAAAGCACACCCAGTTTTCTCGGTTTGAAATTAGGTTGTGCTTGTGCCTATTTTCCGTTTTCTCGGTTTGGAATTAGGTTGTGCTTGTGCCTATTTCCCGTTTTCAAACAACTACACAACCTACACTTACCCCAGCAAAGCACACCCATAGGCGTCTTACACTTACCCCAGCAAAGCACACCCATATGCGGCTTACACGTACCCCAGCAAAGCACACCCATAGGCGGCTTACACTTGCCCCAGCAAAGCACACCCAGTTTTCTCGGTTTGTAATTAGGTTGCGTTGTGCCTATATTCCGTTTTCTCGGTTTGGAATTAGGTTGCGCTTGTGCCTATATTCCGTTTTCACGGTTTTGAATTAGGTTGCGCTTGTGCCTATTTTCCATTTTCTCGGTTTAGAATTAGGTTGTGCTTGTGCCTATTTCCCGTTTTCACACAACTACACAACCTACACTTACCCCAGCAAAGCACACCCATAGGCGGCTTACACTTACCCCAGCAAATCACACCCATAGGCGGCTTACACGTACCCCAGCAAAGCACACCCATAGGCGGCTTTCACTTAACCCAGCAAAGCACACCCATTGGCCGCCTACACTTACCCCAGCAAAGCACACCAATAGGCACCTTACACGTACCCCAACAAAGCACACCCATAGGCGGCTTACACTTGCCCCAGCAAAGCACACCCAGTTTCCCCATTTTGAAATTAGGTTGCGATTGTGCCTATTTTCCGTTTTTCTCGGTTTTGAATTAGGTTGCGATTGTGCCTATTTTCCGTTTTCTCGGTTTTGAATTAGGTTGGGCTTGTGCCTATTTTCCATTTTCTGGGTTTGGAATTAGGTTGTGCTTGTGCCTAATTCCCGTTTTCAAACAATTACACAACCTACACTTACCCCAGCAAAGCACACCCATAGGCAGCTTACACTTACCCCAGCAAAGCACACCCATACGCGGCTTACACTTGCCCCAGCAAAGCACACCCAGTTTTCTCGGTTTGAAATTAGGTTGTGCTTGTGCCTATTTTCCGTTTTCTCGGTTTGGAATTAGGTTGTGCTTGTGCCTATTTCCCGTTTTCAAACAACTACACAACCTACACTTACCCCAGCAAAGCACACCCATAGGCGTCTTACACTTACCCCAGCAAAGCACACCCATATGCGGCTTACACGTACCCCAGCAAAGCACACCCATAGGCGGCTTACACTTGCCCCAGCAAAGCACACCCAGTTTTCTCGGTTTGTAATTAGGTTGCGTTGTGCCTATATTCCGTTTTCTCGGTTTGGAATTAGGTTGCGCTTGTGCCTATATTCCGTTTTCACGGTTTTGAATTAGGTTGCGCTTGTGCCTATTTTCCATTTTCTCGGTTTAGAATTAGGTTGTGCTTGTGCCTATTTCCCGTTTTCACACAACTACACAACCTACACTTACCCCAGCAAAGCACACCCATAGGCGGCTTACACTTACCCCAGCAAATCACACCCATAGGCGGCTTACACGTACCCCAGCAAAGCACACCCATAGGCGGCTTTCACTTAACCCAGCAAAGCACACCCATTGGCCGCCTACACTTACCCCAGCAAAGCACACCAATAGGCACCTTACACGTACCCCAGCAAAGCACACCCATAGGCGGCTTACACTTGCCCCAGCAAAGCACACCAATAGGCACCTTACACTTACCCCAGCAAAGCATACCCATAGGCGGCTTACACTTACCGCAGCAAAGCACACCCATATGCGGCTTACACGTACCCCAGCAAAGCACACCCATAGGCGGCTTACACTTGCCCCAGCAAAGCACACCCAGTTTTCTCGGTTTGAAATTAGGTTGCGCTTGTGCCTATATTCCGTTTTCTCGGTTTGGAATTAGGTTGCGCTTGTGCCTATATTCCGTTTTCACGGTGCCTATTTTCCATTTTCTCGGTTTAGAATTAGGTTGTGCTTGTGCCTATTTCCCGTTTTCACACAACTACACAACCTACACTTACCCCAGCAAAGCACACCCATAGGCGGCTTACACTTACCCCAGCAAATCACACCCATAGGCGGCTTACACTTACCCCAGCAAATCACACCCATAGGCGGCTTACACTTGCCCCAGCAAAGTACACCAATAGGCACCTTACACTTACCCCAGCAAAGCATACCCATAGGCGGCTTACACTTACCCCAGCAAAGCACACCCATATGCGGCTTACACGTACCCCAGCAAAGCACACCCATAGGCGGCTTACACTTGCCCCAGCAAAGCACACCCAGTTTTCTCGGTTTGAAATTAGGTTGCGCTTGTGCCTATATTCCGTTTTCTCGGTTTGGAATTAGGTTGCGCTTGTGCCTATATTCCGTTTTCACGGTTTTGAATTAGGTTGCGCTTGTGCCTATTTTCCGTTTTCTCGGTTTAGAATTAGGTTGTGCTTGTGCCTATTTCCCGTTTTCACACAACTACACAACCTACACTTACCCCAGCAAATCACACCCATAGGCGGCTTACACTTGCCCCAGCAAAGCACACCAATAGGCACCTTACACTTACCCCAGCAAAGCATACCCATAGGCGGCTTACACTTACCCCAGCAAAGCACACCAATAGGCACCTTACACGTACCCCAGCAAAGCACACCCATAGGCGGCTTACACTTGCCCCAGCAAAGCACACCCAGTTTCCCCATTTTGAAATTATGTTGCGATTGTGCCTATTTTCCGTTTTCTCGGTTTTGAATTAGGTTGCGCTTGTGCCTATATTCCGTTTTCTCGGTTTTGAATTAGGTTGCGATTGTGCCTATTTTCCGTTTTCTCGGTTTTGAATTAGGTTGGGCTTGTGCCTATTTTCCATTTTCTGGGTTTGGAATAAGGTTGTGCTCGTGCCTATTTTCCGTTTTCTCGGTTTGGAATTAGGTTGCGATTGTGCCTATTTTCCGTTTTCTCGGTTTTGAATTAGGTTGGGCTTGTGCCTATTTTCCATTTTCTGGGTTTGGAATTAGGTTGTGCTTGTGCCTAATTCCCGTTTTCAAACAATTACACAACCTACACTTACCCCAGCAAAGCACACCCATAGGCAGCTTACACTTACCCCAGCAAAGCACACCCATACGCGGCTTACACTTGCCCCAGCAAAGCACACCCAGTTTTCTCGGTTTGAAATTAGGTTGTGCTTGTGCCTATTTTCCGTTTTCTCGGTTTGGAATTAGGTTGTGCTCGTGCCTATTTTCCGTTTTCTCGGTTTGGAATTAGGTTGCGATTGTGCCTATTTTCCGTTTTCTCGGTTTTGAATTAGGTTGGGCTTGTGCCTATTTTCCGTTTTCTCAGTTTGGAATTAGGTTGTGCTTGTGCCTATTTCCCGTTTTCACACAACTACACAACCTACACTTACCCCAGCAAAGCACACCCATAGGCAGCTTACACTTACCCCAGCAAAGCACACCCATAGGCGGCTTACACATACCCCAGCAAAGCACACCCATAGGCAGCTTACACTTACCCTAGCAAAGCACACCCATAGGCGGCTTACACTTGCCCCAGCAAAGCACACCCAGTTTTCTCGGTTTTGAATTAGGTTGGGCTTGTGCCTATTTTCCATTTTCTGGGTTTGGAATTAGGTTGTGCTCGTGCCTATTTTCCGTTTTCTCGGTTTGGAATTAGGTTGCGATTGTGCCTATTTTCCGTTTTCTCGGTTTTGAATTAGGTTGGGCTTGTGCCTATTTTCCATTTTCTGGGTTTGGAATTAGGTTGTGCTTGTGCCTATTTCCCGTTTTCACACAACTACACAACCTAAACTTACCCCAGCAAAGCACACCCATAGGCGGCTTTCACTTAACCCAGCAAAGCACACCCATTGGCCGCCTACACTTACCCCAGCAAAGCACACCAATAGGCACCTTACACGTACCCCAAGGCTTACACTTGCCCCAGCAAAGCACACCCAGTTTCCCCATATTGAAATTAGGTTGCGATTGTGCCTATTTTCCGTTTTCTCGGTTTGGAATTAGGTTGCGATTGTGCCTATTTTCCGTTTTCACGGTTTTGAATTAGGTTGGGCTTGTGTCTATTTTCCATTTTCTGGGTTTGGAATTAGGTTGTGCTTGTGCCTAATTCCCGTTTTCAAACAATTACACAACCTACACTTACCCCAGCAAAGCACACCCATAGGCAGCTTACACTTACCCCAGCAAAGCACACCCATACGCGGCTTACACTTGCCCCAGCAAAGCACACCCAGTTTTCTCGGTTTGAAATTAGGTTGTGCTTGTGCCTATATTCCGTTTTCTCGGTTTGGAATTAGGTTGTGCTTGTGCCTATTTTCCGTTTTCTCGGTTTAGAATTAGGTTGTGCTTGTGCCTATTTCCCGTTTTCAAACAACTACACAACCTACACTTACCCCAGCAAAGCACACCCATAGGCGTCTTACACTTACCCCAGCAAAGCACACCCATATGCGGCTTACACGTACCCCAGCAAAGCACACCCATAGGCGGCTTACACTTGCCCCAGCAAAGCACACCAATAGGCACCTTACACTTACCCCAGCAAAGCATACCCATAGGCGGCTTACACTTACCCCAGCAAAGCACACCCATAGGCGGCTTACACGTACCCCAGCAAAGCACACCCATAGGCGGCTTACACTTACCCCAGCAAAGCACACCCATAGGCATCTTACACATACCCCAGCAAAGCACACCCATAGGCGTCTTACACATACCCCAGCAAAGCACACCCATAGGCGGCTTTACACTTGCCCCAGCAAAGCACACCCAGTTTTCTGGGTTTGGAATTAGGTTGTGCTCGTGCCTATTTTCCGTTTTCTCGGTTTGGAATTAGGTTGCGATTGTGCCTATTTTCCGTTTTCTCGGTTTTGAATTAGGTTGGGCTTGTGCCTATTTTCCATTTTCTGGGTTTGGAATTAGGTTGTGCTTGTGCCTAATTCCCGTTTTCAAACAATTACACAACCTACACTTACCCCAGCAAAGCACACCCATAGGCAGCTTACACTTACCCCAGCAAAGCACACCCATACGCGGCTTACACTTGCCCCAGCAAAGCACACCCAGTTTTCTCGGTTTGAAATTAGGTTGTGCTTGTGCCTATATTCCGTTTTCTCGGTTTGGAATTAGGTTGTGCTTGTGCCTATTTTCCGTTTTCTCGGTTTGGAATTAGGTTGTGCTTGTGCCTATTTCCCGTTTTCAAACAACTACACAACCTACACTTACCCCAGCAAAGCACACCCATAGGCGGCTTACACTTGCCCCAGCAAAGCACACCCAGTTTTCTCGGTTTGTAATTAGGTTGCGTTGTGCCTATATTCCGTTTTCTCGGTTTGGAATTAGGTTGCGCTTGTGCCTATATTCCGTTTTCACGGTTTTGAATTAGGTTGCGCTTGTGCCTATTTTCCATTTTCTCGGTTTAGAATTAGGTTGTGCTTGTGCCTATTTCCCGTTTTCACACAACTACACAACCTACACTTACCCCAGCAAAGCACACCCATAGGCGGCTTACACTTACCCCAGCAAATCACACCCATAGGCGGCTTACACTTACCCCAGCAAATCACACCCATAGGCGGCTTACACTTGCCCCAGCAAAGCACACCAATAGGCACCTTACACTTACCCCAGCAAAGCATACCCATAGGCGGCTTACACTTACCCCAGCAAAGCACACCCATATGCGGCTTACACGTACCCCAGCAAAGCACACCCATAGGCGGCTTACACTTGCCCCAGCAAAGCACACCCAGTTTTCTCGGTTTGAAATTAGGTTGCGCTTGTGCCTATATTCCGTTTTCTCGGTTTGGAATTAGGTTGCGCTTGTGCCTATATTCCGTTTTCACGGTTTTGAATTAGGTTGTGCTTGTGCCTATTTCCCGTTTTCAAACAACTACACAACCTACACTTACCCCAGCAAAGCACACCCATAGGCGTCTTACACTTACCCCAGCAAAGCACACCCATATGCGGCTTACACGTACCCCAGCAAAGCACACCCATAGGCGGCTTACACTTGCCCCAGCAAAGCACACCAATAGGCACCTTACACTTACCCCAGCAAAGCATACCCATAGGCGGCTTACACTTACCCCAGCAAAGCACACCCATAGGCATCTTACACATACCCCAGCAAAGCACACCCATAGGCGTCTTACACATACCCCAGCAAAGCACACCCATAGGCGGCTTACACTTGCCCCAGCAAAGCACACCCAATTTTCTCGGTTTGAAATTAGGTTGCGCTTGTGCCTATATTCCGTTTTCTTGGTTTGGAATTAGGTTGCGATTGTGCCTATTTTCCGTTTTCTCGGTTTTGAATTAGGTTGGGCTTGTGCCTATTTTCCATTTTCTGGGTTTGGAATTAGGTTGTGCTTGTGCCTAATTCCCGTTTTCAAACAATTACACAACCTAAACTTCCCCAGCCAAAGCACACCCATAGGCAGCTTACACTTACCCCAGCAAAGCACACCCATACGCGGCTTACACTTGCCCCAGCAAAGCACACCGTTTTCTCGGTTTGAAATTAGGTTGCGCTTGTGCCTATATTCCGTTTTCTCGGTTTGGAATTAGGTTGTGCTTGTGCCTATTTTCCATTTTCTCGGTTTGGAATTAGGTTGTGCTCACTTACCCCAGCAAAGCACACCCATATGCGGCTTACACGTACCCCAGCAAAGCACACCCATAGGCGGCTTTCACTTACCCCAGCAAAGCACACCCATTGGCCGCCTACACTTACCCCAGCAAAGCACACCAATAGGCACCTTACACGTACCCCAGCAAAGCACACCCATAGGCGGCTTACACTTGCCCCAGCAAAGCACACCCAGTTTCCCCATTTCCGTTTTCTCGGCTTTGAATTAGGTTGCGCTTGTGCCTATTTTCCGTTTTCTCGGTTTAGAATTAGGTTGTGCTTGTGCCTATTTCCCGTTTTCACACAACTACACAACCTAAACTTACCCCAGCAAAGCACACCCATAGGCGGCTTTCACTTACCCCAGCAAAGCACACCCATTGGCACACCCATTGGCGGCCTACACTTACCCCAGCAAATGGGTGTGTCAAAAAATCCTGAAAAAAATGAATAAATAAAGATGGAGAGAATGACAAAATCGAGAAGAAAGAGGGCCAAAAAGATGGCAGGAACAAAAAATGAAGGAAAAAGAGACCTGGAGAGGTCAAAAACTCGCCAGAAAAGAAAGACAAAAAATGAAGGAACAACAGGTCCGGGTATGTCAAAAAATCCTGAAAAAAAAAAAAAAAAAAAAAAGATGGAGAGAATGACAAAATCGAGAAGAAAGAGGGCCAAAAAGATGGCAGGAACAAAAAATGAAGGAAAAAGAGACCTGGAGATGTCAAAAACTCGCCAAAAAAGAAAGACAAAAAATGAAGGAACAACAGGTCCGGGTATGTCAAAAAATCCTAATGGCAGGAACAAAAAGATGGCAGGAACAAAAAATGAAGGAAAAAGAGACCTGGAGAGGTCAAAAACTCGCCAAAAAAGAAAGAGAAAAAATGAAGGAACAACAGGTCCGGGTATGTCAAAAAATCCTGGAAAAAAAAAAAAAAAAAAGATGGAGAGAATGACAAAATCGAGAAGAAAGAGGGCCAAAAAGATGGCAGGAACAAAAAATGAAGGAAAAAGAGACCTGGAGAGGTAAAAAAACTCGCCTAAAAAGAAAGAGAAAAAATGAAGGAACAACAGGTCCGGGTATGTCAAAAAATCCTGGAAAAAAAAAAAAAAAAAAGATGGAGAGAATGACAAAATCGAGAAGAAAGAGGGCCAAAAAGATGGCAGGAACAAAAAATGAAGGAAAAAGAGACCTGAAGAGGTCAAAAACTCGCCTAAAAAGAAAGAGAAAAAATGAAGGAACAACAGAAAAAAGGGGGCAAAATTGTTTTTTAAAAAGTGATAGAAAAAAATGGAGAGAATAAAAGATCGAAAAAAAGACTGATAGAAAAAAGATGGAGAGAATAAAAAATCAAAAAAGAGTGATAGAAAAAAAAATCGAAAAAAGATGGAAAGAAAAAAAGTGATAGCAAAAAAAAATTCGAAAAAAGTGGGTTAAAAAAACTCGAAAAAGAGTGGTAGAAAAAAAAGATGGAGAAAAAAAAAATCGAAAAAAAGTGATAAAAAGATGGAGCAAATAAAATATTGAAAAAAGTGCTACAAAAAGAAATCGAAAAAAGAGGGTAAAAAAATCGAAAAAACAGTGATAGAAAAAGATGGAGAGAATAAAAAATCGAAAAAAAGGGAGCAAAAGAAATTTGGAAAAAAGATTGATAGAAAAAAAGATGGAGAGAATAAAAAATTGAAAAAAAGGGGAAAAATCGAAAAAAAGACGGAGAAAAAAAAGATGGAGAGAATAAAACATCGAAAATAAGAGTGATAGAAAAAAGATGGAGAGAATAAAAAATAAAAAAAGAGTGATAGAAAAAAAATGGAGAGAATAAAAGATCGAAAAAAAGACTGATAGAAAAAAGATGGAGAGAATAAAAAATCGAAAAAGAGTGATAGAAAAAAAATCGAAAAAAGATGGAAAGAAAAAAAGTGATAGCAAAAAAGAATTCAAAAAAAGTGGGTTAAAAAAACTCGAAAAAGAGTGGTAGAAAAAAAAGATGGAGAGAAAAAAAAATCGAAAAAAAAGTGATAAAAAGATGGAGCAAATAAAATATTGAAAAAAGTGCTACAAAAAGAAATCGAAAAAAGAGGGTAAAAAAATCGAAAAAACAGTGATAGAAAAAAGATGGAGAGAATAAAAAATCGAAAAAAGGGGGCAAAAGAAATTTGGAAAAAAGAGTGATAGAAAAAAAGATGGAGAGAATAAAAAATTGAAAAAGAGTGATAGAAAAAAAATCGAAAAAAGATGGAAAGAAAAAAAGTGATAGCAAAAAAGAATTCAAAAAAAGTGGGTTAAAAAAACTCGAAAAAGAGTGGTAGAAAAAAAAGATGGAGAGAAAAAAAAATCGAAAAAAAAGTGATAAAAAGATGGAGCAAATAAAATATTGAAAAAAGTGCTACAAAAAGAAATCGAAAAAAGAGGGTAAAAAAATCGAAAAAACAGTGATAGAAAAAAGATGGAGAGAATAAAAAATCGAAAAAAGGGGGCAAAAGAAATTTGGAAAAAAGAGTGATAGAAAAAAAGATGGAGAGAATAAAAAATTGAAAAAAGTGATAGAAAACAAAATCGAAAAAAAGAGGGAGAAAAAAAAATATGGAGAGAATAAAACATCGAAAAAAAGGGGGCAAAAGAAATTTGGAAAAAAGAGTGATAGAAAAAAAGATGGAGAGAATAAAAAATTGAAAAAAGTGATAGAAAACAAAATCGAAAAAAAGACGGAGAAAAAAATAAAAAATCGAAAAAAGGGGGCAAAAGAAATTTGGAAAAAAGAGTGATAGAAAAAAAGATGGAGAGAATAAAAAATTGAAAAAAGTGATAGAAAAAAAAATCGAAAAAAAGACGGAGAAAAAAAAGATGGAGAGAATAAAACATCGAAAATAAGAGTGATAGAAAAAAGATGGAGAGAATAAAAAATCGAAAAAAAGGGGGCAAAATTTAAAAAAAAAAGAGTGATAGAAAAAAAATGGAGAGAATAAAAATCGAAAAAAAGACTGATAGAAAAAAGATGGAGAGAATAAAAAATCAAAAAAAGGGGGCAAAAGAAATTTGGAAAAAAGAGTGATAGAAAAAAAGATGGAGAGAATAAAAAATTGAAAAAAGTGATAGAAAACAAAATCGAAAAAAAGACGGAGAAAAAAATAAAAAATCGAAAAGAGGGGGCAAAAGAAATTTGGAAAAAAGAGTGATAGAAAAAAAGATGGAGAGAATAAAACATCGAAAATAAGAGTGATAGAAAAAAGATGGGAGAGAATAAAAAATTGAAAAAAGTGATAGAAAAAAAAAATCGAAAAAAAGACAGAGAAAAAAAAGATGGAGAGAATAAAACATCGAAAATAAGAGTGATAGAAAAAAAGATGGAGAATAAAAAATTGAAAAAAGTGATAGAAAAAAAAATCGAAAAAAAGACGGAGAAAAAAAGATGGAGAGAATAAAACATCGAAAATAAGAGTGATAGAAAAAAAAGATGGAGAGAATAAAAAATCGAAAAAAGGGGGCAAAAATTTAAAAAAAGAGTGATCGAAAAAAAATGGAGAGAATAAAAGATCGAAAAAAAGACTGATAGAAAAAAGATGGAGAGAATAAAAAATCAAAAAAAG
>JAOPHQ010005955.1:0-5000 GCA_030340625.1 Merluccius polli
GGGAGATGTCCACCTCTGTCTCTCTGTGTCTTTCTTCTACCGAAACGGAGATGTTGTGGGTGGAAGAGAGACGGAGACAGCGGGACAAACAGGGTTTTGTGAAGCCGTTCGTATATAGATTGAACTGCGAGCTGTTCAATTTCTGTTCATGAAAATCCAAACAGCACCGCTCCTCGATTTTACCCCTCGGCGGATAAAGCCAGGAGCCATTTCTCTTTATTCATCTATTAGGCTCCTAACTCTCTCTCTCTCTCTCTCTCTCTCTCTGTCTCTCTGTCTCGCTCTCTGTCTCTCTCTCTCTCTCTCTCTCTCTCTCTGTCTCTCTCTGTCTCTCTCTCTCTCTCTCTCTCTCTCTCTCTCTCTCTCTCAGCTCAGCTCAGGCCTAAATGTAATCTGTTGTGTCTCCATCTCTCTGTGCACCTGAGCTGTCAGTGATGAACAAGTTACTCGCCTCACCTTGTCATCACTCATTCATCCCATCCTTCTCTCGCTGTTGGCAGCCAGTCAGCCTTGGCCAGCCACGCACAGGCAACCCTTAGGCCTGCTTTGGGGGGAGGGAGGGAGCGGGGGAGGGAGGGAGCGGGGGAGGGAGGGAGGGAGGGAGGGGAGGGAGAGAGAGAGAGAGGGGAGGGAGAGAGAGAGAGGGGGAGACAGAGCCTTGTAACGGTCCATTGTTCCAGCCTGTATGGTGGATTAATGAATAGTTGAAGGAAATTAAATTGCCTTCTGTATAGAAATATTAATTAAGAAAAGGAGGAGACATGCATCAAGCTTGACCGCTGGATCGAGGGAATCACTGTTAAATAAATAACAAGATACATAAATATCACAGTTAAATAAATAAAAAGATTAACCCTTTCAACCCATTAACACTTTCAATGAATATTTACTCTGCTGTAGACAACTGCAATTACTTAGAGAGATTACAGTGAAATTAAGGACGTAAGATCAGGGGGGTTAAAGAGGATGGATGGATTAAAAGCCGCATGGCTACTAAATGTGTCATCGTAATGTTTTTAGTTTTAGTTGTTCACACATCAGAGTCCTTTGGGTGTTAATGAGTTAATGTTAATGGTATGGTCACTGTGGTACCTCTGAGCTTCAAATGGTTTTGTCCACCTCGTCGAGGCCTGCAGCGGTGCCCGGGGACAGACCATGTCCTAGGACAGACCAGGCCCTAGGACACACCATGCCAAGGGGACAGACCATGTCCTAGGACAGACCATGCCTGGGGGACAGACCATGTCCTAGGACAGACCATGCCCCGGGGGGACAGACCATGTCCTAGGACAGACCATGCCACGGGGGGACAGACCATGTCCTAGGACAGACCATGCCCCGGGGGGACAGAATGGGACAGACCAGGGCTGGGACTTTGTAATGTAATGTAATGTGTGTGTGTGTGTGTGTGTGTGTGTGTGTGTGTGTGTGTGTGTGTGTGTGTGTGTGTGTGTGTGTGTGTGTGTGTGTGTGTGTGCGTGTGTCTATATCTCTCTTCATGTAAGTGTGTTTGTGTGTGTGTCTATATCTCTTTGTATGTGCGTGTGTGTGTGTCTTTGTGTGCACACGTGTGTGAGCCTGTGTGTGTGTGTGTGTGTGTGTGTGTGTGTGTGTGTGTGTGTGTGTGTGTGTGTGTGTGTGTGTGTGTGTGTGCGTGTACAGAGCTTTGGCAGCCGTGTTTCTTATGTAATTACAGGCAATGCTGGGTAGGACAACAAACAGCAGCTGTACTTTCACCCCTCTGAATGTCTGCCAGACACAGCAGACAGTCCACCAATCAGACAGTGAGTAAGAGAAGCAGCCCACCAATCAGATAGTGAGTAAGAGAAGCAGCCCACCAATCAGATAGTGAGTAAGAGAGGCAGCCCACCAATCAGATAGTGAGTAAGAGAGTCAGCCCACCAATCAGATAGTGAGTAAGAGAGGCAGCCCACCAATCAGATAGTGAGTAAGAGAGTCAGCCCACCAATCAGATAGTGAGTAAGAGAGGCAGCCCACCAATCAGATAGTGAGTAACAGAAGCAGCCCACCAATCAGATAGTGAGTAAGAGAGGCAGCCCACCAATCAGATAGTGAGTAAGAGAGGCAGCCCACCAATCAGATAGTGAGTAACAGAAGCAGCCCACCAATCAGATAGTGAGTAAGAGAGGCAGCCCACCAATCAGATAGTGAGTAAGAGAAGCAGCCCACCAATCAGATAGTGAGTAAGAGAGGCAGCCCACCAATCAGATAGTGAGTAAGAGAGTCAGCCCACCAATCAGATAGTGAGTAAGAGAGGCAGCCCACCAATCAGATAGTGAGTAAGAGAGGCAGCCCACCAATCAGATAGTGAGTAAGAGGGGCAGCCCACCAATCAGATAGTGAGTAAGAGAGTCAGCCCACCAATCAGATAGTGAGTAAGAGAGGCAGCCCACCAATCAGATAGTGAGTAAGAGAGGCAGCCCACCAATCAGATAGTGAGTAAGAGGGGCAGCCCACCAATCAGATAGTGAGTAAGAGGGGCAGCCCACCAATCAGATAGTGAGTAAGAGAGGCAGCCCACCAATCAGATAGTGAGTAAGAGGGGCAGCCCACCAATCAGATAGTGAGTAAGAGAGGCAGCCCACCAATCAGATAGTGAGTAAGAGAGGCAGCCCACCAATCAGATAGTGAGTAAGAGAGGCAGCCCACCAATCAGATAGTGAGTAAGAGGGGCAGCCCACCAATCAGATAGTGAGTAAGAGGGGCAGCCCACCAATCAGATAGTGAGTAAGAGGGGCAGCCCACCAATCAGATAGTGAGTAAGAGAGGCAGCCCACCAATCAGATAGTGAGTAAGAGGGGCAGCCCACCAATCAGATAGTGAGTAAGAGAGGCAGCCCACCAATCAGATAGTGAGTAAGAGAAGCAGCCCACCAATCAGATAGTGAGTAAGAGGGGCAGCCCACCAATCAGATAGTGAGTAAGAGAGGCAGCCCACCAATCAGATAGTGAGTAAGAGAGGCAGCCCACCAATCAGATAGTGAGTAAGAGAGGCAGCCCACCAATCAGATAGTGAGTAAGAGGGGCAGCCCACCAATCAGATAGTGAGTAAGAGGGGCAGCCCACCAATCAGATAGTGAGTAAGAGGGGCAGCCCACCAATCAGATAGTGAGTAAGAGAGGCAGCCCACCAATCAGATAGTGAGTAAGAGGGGCAGCCCACCAATCAGATAGTGAGTAAGAGAGGCAGCCCACCAATCAGATAGTGAGTAAGAGAGGCAGCCCACCAATCAGATAGTGAGTAAGAGGGGCAGCCCACCAGGGTGCACAGGGGTTAATATCCTGCGTGGGGCGCCAGGTGTTTTTATTACCTGAGCGACTCAGGCCAGGGTCCTCCGGTCCCGGTAACCCGGGTCTCTTCCCCGTCTGCCGGCTGCAGATGTTGGGGTCCGGGACCGACCGCCATATTGGTTTAACATGTGTTTCACAAGCTGTGTTGTTTTATTGCATTTATTCTGAATTTGGGATTTGGCAGGTGGCTCAGTGACCACCATATGTAACCTTGAATGAGAAGAAGAAAAGCAAATACTGCATTTAAACAAAAGTTTATTACACATACTTTGTTACTTTAGCTTCACCTACTTGTTTTTTAACGAAGTTGTATGCTTGTAGGCTGTCTACATAGAATTCAATTTCATGATACATAAGATTCAATGTTATTATTGAAGGGATTGGTCAGTATGGCGGGTGTGTGTCCTGCCCCCAGTTCTTCATTCGGTTCATTCCTCATTATTTAGTGTTTCATAGCAGCAGGACCGGGTCCTCAACTCGCTCCAAAGGCTCTGACTGTCATCCGTGTCGGATGATGCTTGGAGTCGTCCCAACAAGATCCGGCAGTCAGCGAAACGGATGGACTCTGTTAGTCTTCACCCATGAAGACGCATCGCTTCACCTAACGGGAGACGATGGACGTGCGAGACACTAATTAGGCCCCAGCTACCGACAGCTCGCCCACATGGCTCTCTCGTGAACACACACACACACACACACAGGCGCGCGCACACACACACACACACACACACACGGGCGTGCGCACACACATACACGCACGCTCACACACATACACATGCTCGCACACACACACACACACACACAGGCGCGCACGCACACACACACACACGCATGCATGCTCGCACACACACACACACACACGCATGCATGCTCGCACACACACACACACACACACACACACACACACACACACACACACGGGCGCGCGCACACACACACACACATGCTCACACACATACACATGCTCGCACACACACACACACACACACACACACACACACGCACGCTCACACACTTACGCATGCTCAGCACACACACACTTACACACACACACACCCACACACACACACACAGTGTTTTAAAAGTATAAGCGTGTGAAGAGGCGAAGGCCGCAGGCGGCGTGGAGGATCGTCTCGTTAGACTAAAAGTCGTTCCTGATCATTTAATTGGTTGAGTTGCTTTTCATGTCAAAATGAGCCGACGAGCAGCAAAACTTCTAATGAAGAGAAAATAAAATCCCTTTCTGGGGCTCGGCTGTCGTATCTCCTGGTGGAGCGAATTACTGTCCTCACTTATCACCTCAACTTCAGCCACCAGTTCATTGGCTCCGTAGCGCCGTAGCAAAGTAGCAAAGTAGCACCGTAGCGCTGTAGCAAAGTAGCGCTGTAGCAAAGTAGCGCTGTAGCACCGTAGCGCTGTAGCAAAGTAGCGCTGTAGCAAAGTAGCTCTGTAGCACCGTAGCGCTGTAGCAAAGTAGCGCTGTAGCACCGTAGCTCTGTAGCACCGTAGCGCTGTAGCAAAGTAGCGCTGTAGCACCGTAGCTCTGTAGCACCGTAGCGCTGTAGCAAAGTAGCGCTGTAGCACCGTAGCTCCGAAGCACCGTACCTATGTAGCTCCGAAGCACCGTACCTATGTAGCTCCGTAGCACCGTACCTATGTAGCTCCGTAGCACCGTAGCTCTGTACCACTT
>JAOPHQ010005955.1:7500-12219 GCA_030340625.1 Merluccius polli
CCGCTATACCGCTAAAAATAATGACCTTCCCATTTGCTAAATGAAATATCAAAAGTGGCCCAAAAGATAATGTTTCATACGCCGAGGTCTCCTGACTTGACCGCAGGGCCTGGTCATGGCTGTGGGATGTGGGCCAGGTGTGGTCCATCTCCACTAGACCACCTTTAATGCCTTGGGCTGCTACCTTGTTGTGGACTCCTACCTTGTTGTGGACTCCTACCGTGTTGGGCTGTTATCTTATTGGGCTCTACCTTGTTGGACTCCTACCTTGTTGTGGACTCCTACCTTGTTGGACTCCTACCTTGTTGGGCTCATATCTTGTTGGGCTGCTACTTTGTTGGACTCCTACCTTGTTGGACTCCTACCTTGTTGGGCTGTTACCTTGTTGGGCTGTTATCTTATTGGGCTCCTACATTGTTCGGCTCCTACCTTGTTGGGCTGTTATCTTATTGGGCTCCTACATTATTGGGCTCCTACCTTATTGGGCTCCTACCTTGTTGGACTCCTAACTTGTTGGGCTCCTACCTTGTTGGGCTCCTGCCTTGTTCGGCTCCTACCTTGTTGGGCTGTTATCTTATTGGGCTCTACCTTGTTGGACTCCTACCTTGTTGGACTCCTACCTTGTTGGGCTGTTATCTTATTGGGCTCCTACATTGTTGGGCTCCTACCTTGTTGGGCTCCTACCTTGTTGGGCTGTTATCTTATTGGGCTCCTACTTTGTTGGGCTCCTACCTTGTTGGACTCCTAACTTGTTGGGCTCCTACCTTGTTGGGCTCCTGCCTTGTTCGGCTCCTACCTTGTTGGGCTGTTATCTTATTGGGCTCCTACTTTGTTGGGCTCCTACCTTGTTGGACTCCTAACTTGTTGGGCTCCTGCCTTGTTGGGCTGTTATCTTATTGGGCTCCTACCTTGTTGGGCTGCTACCTTGTTGGGCTCCTACCTTGTTGGGCTCCTACCTTGTTGGGCTGTTATCTTATTGGGCTCCTACATTGTTGGGCTCCTACCTTGTTGGGCTCCTACCTTGTTGGGCTGTTACCTTGTTGGGCTCCTACCTTGTTGGGCTGTTATCTTATTGGGCTCCTACCTTGTTGGACTCCTACCTTGTTGGGCTCCTACCTTGTTGGACTCCTACCTTGTTGGGCTATTATCTTATTGGGCTCCTACCTTGTTGGGCTCCTACCTTGTTGGGCTCCTACCTTGTTGGGCTGCTACCTTGTTGGGCTCCTACCTTGTTGGGCTCCTACCTTGTTCGGTACCTTGTTGGGCTGTTATCTTGTTGGGCTCCTACCTTGTTGGGCTCCTACCTTGTTGGACTCCTAACTTGTTGGGCTCCTACCTTGTTGGACTCCTACCTTGTTCGGCTCCTACCTTGTTGGGCTGTTATCTTATTGGGCTCCTACCTTGTTGGGCTGCTACCTTGTTGGGCTCCTACCTTGTTGGGCTCCTACCTTGTTGGGCTCCTACCTTGTTGGGCTGTTATCTTATTGGGCTCCTACCTTGTTGGGCTGTTACCTTGTTGGGCTCCTACCTTGTTGGGCTGTTACCTTGTTGGACTCCTACCTTGTTGGGCTATTATCTTATTGGGCTCCTACCTTGTTGGGCTCCTACCTTGTTGGGCTCCTACCTTGTTCGGTACCTTGTTGGGCTGTTATCTTGTTGGGCTCCTACCTTGTTGGGCTCCTACCTTGTTGGACTCTTACCTTGTTGGGCTGTTATCTTATTGGGCTCCTACTTTGTTGGGCTCCTACCTTGATGGGCTCCTACCTTGTTGGGCTGTTACCTTGTTGGACTCCTACCTTGTTGGGCTCCTACCTTATTGGGCTCCTACCTTGTTGGGCTCCTACCGTGTTGGGCTGTTATCTTATTGGGCTCCTACCTTGTTGGACTCCTACCTTATTGGTCTCCTACCTTATTGGTCTCCTACCTTATTGGGCTCCTACCTTGTTGGGCTCCTACCTTGTTGGACTCCTACCGTGTTGGGCTGTTATCTTATTGGGCTCCTACCTTATTGGGCTCCTACCTTGTTGGGCTCCTACCTTGTTGGACTCCTACCGTGTTGGGCTGTTATCTTATTGGGCTCCTACCTTATTGGGCTCCTACCTTGTTGGGCTCCTACCTTGTTGGACTCCTACCTTGTCGAAAGGAATGTTTGTACATTAAGAAATCTCAGTGTGTGTATGTATAGAAGAGCTCCCACAGATGTATTTTAATAACTTAATAACTTTAATAATGTAATAACTTTAATAACCTAATAACTTTAATAACTTAATAACTTCCTCATCCTACAACATCAACCTCTCTTCCCATGCTTCCTTTGTCGTTACTTATGTTTCATTTCTCGTCCATCTCCATCTCCTATTTTGTGTACTGCTACTGTACTTACTGCAGTAGCGCAGTCTGCTTGTGTTTTTTTTGCCTCGCCATCAGTTTCCCTATTTTTTTCCATTTACAAGGTAAAGATTAAAATACATCGCGGCGCATCTCCATGTTCCTTCCTCTCCGCGTCCTCCCCTTATCCAGCCGTAATGCTCGGGTGTAAAGGGCTCGCCGAGACGTCCGCTGACATTTTTAGCATCAGTGGGAGAGACTTTACAGCAGAGCAGGAAGACTTGGGAACCAACGGCACTGTCACTATTATTACACTATCGGCCACCTTTTAAAATACATTTCAGATCCTCCACACAGCGCTCTGTGTATGTCCCCAGCTATTATAATACACTTGTTCTTGGCCAGTGGCACCGCGTTGTATTTATAAGTCGACTTGGCAAGGAGTGCGATTGTAACCAAAACACTGCAACTCAACTCCAACCTACTGCCAAGTCTAAAATAATGTGAAAACACGTCCAGGGTCAGATGAATATCTGCGGGCTGCGGGGACAAAGTTCATTCACGCCATGGAAACCGGGAAACCCCATAATAAGCCACAGTGGGCCTCATTCCCCCCCCCGCCGCCATCCTGGTGCTAAATGCTGGAAAGATAGGACCCAAGATGGATGTGGAAAGATGGACCCAAGATGGCCGCTAGGGGATGTGGCCAATAAAACAGTTCAATGAGGAAGTAATGAAACTATTAGCTTCATGTTAGCTTCCATAGTATGAGAGTAGGTCTACTTCCTGTTAGCTTCCATAGTATGAGAGTAGGTCTACTTCCTATTAGCTTCTATAGTATGAGAGTAGACCTACTTCCTGTTAGCTTCCATAGTATGAGAGTAGGCCTACTTCCTATTAGCTTCCATAGTATGAGAGTAGACCTACTTCCTGTTAGCTTCCATAGTATGAGAGTAGGTCTACTTCCTATTAGCTTCCTAGTATGAGAGTAGGTCTACTTCCTATTAGCTTCCATAGTATGAGTATAGGCCTACTTCCTATTAGCTTCCTAGTATGAGAGTAGGCCTACTGCCATTGTGGACTAACACAGGTGCTATTGTGGATGACGGATCGCCTTATCATTAGTAGGTAGGCATTATTAAAACTCTTCTTCATTAAAATCATTAACCATCAGCAGTGTTTTCAAGTCACCTTTTAGTATCGAGGTGATACCAAAAAAAGCACCAGGTACCAGGTAGGCCTACCAGCCTGGTACAGTGGAAGAGATAGCGCCGTTGAGACCTTTTTGACGAGAATGTATCCTTTATTGGGTGGAAGCAATCAGATACATCAGATAGCTATATCTGATATATCTGATATATCTGATATATCTCCCGCGGCTAATCGACTTCTGGGAGTAGTTGTCAACTGCTAAAATGCAGCGAGTCGTGAATGCCCTAGCAGACTAGATTTAATATAGCTGACAGTGAGTTAATGTGGCCGACAGTGAGGTAGTTAATGTGGCCGACAGTGAGGTAGTTAATATGGCCGACAGTGAGGTAGTTAATGTGGCCGACAGTGAGGTAGTTAATATGGCCGACAGTGAGGTAGTTAATGTGGCCGACAGTGAGGTAGTTAATGTGGCCGACAGTGAGGTAGTTAATGTGGCCGACAGTGAGGTAGTTAATGTGGCCGACAGTGAGGTAGTTAATGTGGCCGACAGTGAGGTAGTTAATGTGGCCTATGGTGAGTTAATAAGCAACAAATGGAAAATAAGGGACGTATTAATCATCTTGGGCTAACGCCTCACGTGTTTCCATTATCCCACTACCTTCTCCACTGGCAATAACCAGTGAGACGCTTCGAGAAGAACAGGAGAAGACCCTCGGTGGAGGAGACGGAGGTCAAATTGGACCTGGTCAGAGGTCTTGGCTGTAGTCGTGTGTGTGGGTGTGTGGGTGTGTGTGTGTGGGTGTGTGTGGGTGTGGGTGTGTTTCTGATGTAATACTTGCACAAGCACAGGGTGCTGGATGGCTGATCTCTGAGGACCTTGAAGAGGCTAGTGTTACGTCAACATGGCTACACAACTAGGAGGTTCAACGCTCCTGGATGTGTGTGTGTGTGTGTGTGTGTGTGTGTGTTTGTGTTTGTGTGTGTGTGTACCTGCAACTTTGTGTAGTACAGGTATGTTTGAATGTCAGAAACCACACATCCAGCTGCTTCTCTGTATGTGTGTATGTGGGTTAACAAAGTGTGTGGGTTATTGACGCATACGCACACACACCAACACACACACACACACACACCTTAACTATGTGAGTCAGCCTGCTCTCTTGGGAGGTTGTGGGGTCAGGGGGGGGGGGCGGGATCTCACTGCTAATGATGACAACGTTAGAGACCCTGCGGGCACGC
>JAOPHQ010005956.1:0-15167 GCA_030340625.1 Merluccius polli
TGTGTGTGTGTGTGTGTGTGTGTGTGTGTGTGTGTGTGTGTGTGTGTGTGTGTGTGTGTGTGTGTGTGTGTGTGTGTGTGTGTGTGTGTGTGTGTGTGTGTGTGTGTGTGTGCATAAAAACTAGGAGACCTGCACTGGAAAAGTGGAGCAGAGAGAACGAGAGGGAAAGAGACGGAGGGAAAATTCCTACATATAAAAAGTATATTCAATTAATAAAGTCAATAAGAAATAAATAAATATATGAAATAAAGATAAAAATATAAATAAATATATGAAATAACGATACATATATAGTAAATACGGATACAAACATAAATAAATAATTAAATAAAATTTGATATCAAATGCATAAATCAGAGGAAACAGGTACAGCCCAAGGTCATCTTGTTGCCATGGAAACAACACAAGCACATACGGGTCATGGGTCACGGTGTGTGTGTGTGGTGCATGCATGCGTGTCTGTCTATGCCTGCGTGTGTGTGTGTGTGTGTGTGTGTCTGTCTATGTGTGTGTATATGTGTGTGTGTGTGTGTGTGTGTGTGTGTGTGTGTGTGTGTGTGTGTGTGTGTGTGTGTGTGTGTGTGTGTGAACTTACCACAGGTTTGTCTTCCTGCTGAGATTCAGAAGAAGACTCCATGTTGGAGTCAACAGAACCAGATGTCTAAAACAACATGTCTGCCAGGGAGAGAGAGGGAGAGAGAGGGAGAGGGAGAGGGAGAGAGAGAGAGAGAGACAGAGAGAGAGATTAGTGTTAGTAAGTCGATAAAAATCGCAATAAATCGTAATATCGAATCACAATACTTAAAAATCGGCACCCATATGACCAATACCAGATCAGTACCAGATCAATACCAGATACCAGATCAATACCAGATCAATACCAGACCAATACCAGATCAATACCAGATCAGTACCAGATCAATACCAGATCAATACCAGATCAATACCACATCAATACCAGATCAGTACCAGATCAATACCACATCAATACCACATCAATACCAGATCAGTACCACATCAATACCACATCAATACCACATCAGTACCAGATCAGTACAAGATCAATACCAGATCAGTACCAGATCAATACCAGATCAGTGCCAGATCAATACCAGATCAATACCAGGGGCCGTATTCACAAAGGATCTTAGCGCTAAAAGTAGCTCTTAACTGGCGAATTTAGGAGAAACTCCTAAAAATAATGGGCGTGTCAGTCTTAAAATTAGGACTCCTCATTTTTTTCACTAAGAGCAATTCACAAAGGATCTTAGGCCTAAAAGTAGCACCTAAGTCTAGGAGAGCTTAAAAGTCCTCGAGAGGACTCCTAACTCACTAAGACCTATTCACAAAGAATCGGAAAATGACTGCGAGACGAAATGTTTTGGAGACAATGGAAGACTGAATTGATCAAGAGATATAGGCTAAATCGTGAGGGTATAAAACTTGTTGTGGAATTAGTGCGGGATGCAATAACATCCCCGACTAACAGGAATAACTCGATTAGGAATTAAAATGTTTGGCAACACGATATTTAGCAACAGGGAAAATGCAACTTTGCAATGCCGACGATTTAGGAATATCGCAACCATCAGTCAGCTATAAACCGTAGACCACATATCAATTCAATTCAATTCAAACTTTATTAAGGACACATCTCATGAAAGGTCCATAACACCAACACAACACAATAATAATAAAATAATAACAATAGAATAAAAAATACACACACACACATATATATATATATATATATATATATATATATATATATATATATGTAAATATATACATACACACACACACACACACACACACACACACACACACACACAAACACACACACAATTCCACAATGATGCTATATTTACATACAGGCTAGAAGAGCTGACAGAGCTCAGTTCAAAGTTGGTTAAGGCTGAAATAATACCATTAATATCATCCAACAGTTTATCCGGTTTCCTTTGGACAATCAACAACTACACAGGATCAAAGCCAACTTCATGGTGCAGGTATGCCGGTGTGGTCGGTGCTGTTGACGGGACGCACATACAAATAATTGCGCCATCAAAAGATGAGGACGTGTTCGTCAATAGAAACGAAAGTACATTCCATCAACACGCAGATTGTTTTTGATGCAACTTTTAACATTCTTGATGTTGTTGCAAAGTGGCCTGGGTCTACCCATGATCCGCGTATTTTAATGGGGAGCGGTCTGAGGCGTGAGGCGCCGTGTACCAGTTGGGTGTCTTGCTGGGTGACAGTGGCTATCCCTGCAAGACGTCTTGACACCTCTCAATCCACAACCGGGAGCACAGTTAAAGTATAACATGTAGGCCTAAGTGATTATGCAGATTACGCTTATAGTCCTATGCGTAAAAAACATCGTATTAGCTCTTTGTCGCCTTTTATTTGTTGAATCCAGATGTAGGCTATTATTGTTTACTGTTTTCCTCCATATATGTTAGGGCACACAAAAATACACGAAATCTTGTGGAGAGAGGATGTGATCACAGTGATCACTGTATGCGCCAATATCCACAACCGGTATAGGCTGTTATTTAAAGTGTTGAATAGTGGAGATATGCTCATTGGATTTAATTGCCTCCTTGAATTAATGCAATTTACGTATTTTTATTGTTTTTATTGTTTATCTCTCTCTCTTTAACGTGCATATCATTATCGTGGTCTGCACAAACTTGTCATCATGCGTGTATTCTGCTAACTGCACTGTCCATAACTATTTGATAGGGATGTCTAGCCGAGGCTATTTCCTTGTTCTTCGGTGATTTAGTGGGCTCGTTTCCACAGAGACCGCCTGCTCTGAACAACCAATCACCGCACTGACCGCTTCCAAACTCGTGCACGAGAATCGACGTAATCCATAGCAACGGCGCGTCACTCTTAGCTCACTCTTAGTGATGTATCCTTAGTATGAGTAGGTCTCAGCGGCTTTGTGAATAACTTTTAAGAAAAAACTCCTACGTAAAATGTTTTAGCGCGAGTTCGGAGCACTCCTAGCGGTAAGATAAAATGCTTTGTGAATACGGCCCCAGATCAGTACCAGATCAATACCAGATCAGTACCAGATCAATACCAGATCAATACCAGGGGCCGTATTCACAAAGCATTTTATCTTACCGCTAGGTAAGTATGTTGTATGTGCGTCCCGTCAACAGCACCGACCACACCGGCCATACCTGCAATTGCCATGAAGTTGGCTTTGATCATGTGTAGTTGTTGATTGTCCAAAGGAAACCGGATAAACTGTTGGATGATATTAATGGTATTATTTCAGCCTTAACCAACTTTGAACTGAGCTCTGTCAGCTCTTCTAGCCTGTATGTAAATATATGATCATTGTGGAATTGTGTGTGTGTGTGTGTGTGTGTGTATATTTACCTATATGTAGGCTACATTTATATATATATATATATATATATATATATATATATATATATATATATATATATATATATATATATATATATATATATATATATATATATGTATATATGTGTGTGTGTGTGTGTGTGTGTGTGTATTTTTTATTCTATTTTTATTATTTTATTATTATTGTGTTGTGTTGGTGTTATGGACCTTTCATGAGATGTGTCCTTAATAAAGTTTGAATTTAATTGAATTGATATGTGGTCTACAGAGCGCGTTGATGGTTCGGTTTATGGCTGACTGATGGTTGCGATATTCCTAAATCGTCGGCATTGCAAACTTGCATTTTCCCTGTTGCTAAATATCGTAGTGTTGCCAAACATTTTATTTCCTAATCGAGTTATTCCTGTTAGTCGGGGATGTTATTGCATCCCGCACTAATTCCACAACAAGTTTTATACCCTCACGATTTAGCCTATATCTCTTGATCAATTCACAGTCTTCCATTGTCTCCAAAACATTTCGTCTCGCAGCCATTTTCCGATTCTTTGTGAATAGGTCTTAGTGAGTTAGGAGTCCTCTCGAGGACTTTTAAGCTCTCCTAGACTTAGGTGCTACTTTTAGGCCTAAGATCCTTTGTGAATTGCTCTTAGTGAAAAAAATTAGGAGTCCTAAATTTAAGACTGACACGCCCATTATTTTTAGGAGTTTCTCCTAAATTCGCCAGTTAGGAACTACTTTTAGCGCTAAGATCCTTTGTGAATACGGCCCCAGATCAGTACCAGATCAATACCAGATCAGTACCAGATCAATACCAGATCAATACCAGGGGCCGTATTCACAAAGGATCTTAGCGCTAAAAGTAGCTCCTAACTGGCGAATTTAGGAGAAACTCCTAAAAATAATGGGCGTGTCAGTCTTAAATTTAGGACTCGCTACCAAGCAAGTGTGTTCCTGTTGTGTGAGTGTGTCTAGGTAGGTGTGTGTGTGTGTGTGTGTGTGTGTGTGTAGTTGTGTGTGTGTGTGTGTGTGTGTGTGTGTCTAGGTGTGTGTGTGTGTGTGTGTGTGTGTCTAGGTGTGTGTGTGTGTGTGTGTGTGTGTGTCTAGGTGTGTGTGTGTGTGTGTCTAGGTGTGTGTGTGTGTGTGTGTGTGTGTGTGTGTGTGTGTGTGTGTGTGTGTGTGTGTAGTTGTGTGTAGTGTGAATCAGAAGGTGATTAAATAACATTTCCCCTCCATGTCCTTGGAGCCGTTCACCTGCTGCACAAGGAGACGCAACATGCGTGTGATGAGTCTGACGCCATGATGTCAGCGCCGCTCAGTCTGGCGCCACGCTGGCGTTAAGCAGCCAGAGAGCAGCGCCTGATGCAGAGCTAGATATACTAGAGCAGTAATTATTGATTTATGTAAAAGTCAAACATATTGATGTTCACTATGGTAACCAAGTCATATTCATTGAAAGACCAAACGACTTCTGAATAACCCTTCTAAACAAGGTTGTGATGTCACCAGAATCCAACCAATCATAACAGACCGCAAAGCAGAGTAGAATCCCAACCAGCCAATCACATGCTGGCCACTGGCCACTGGCCCCGCCCCGTCGCACCATCCTGTAGACTAGACCATGAGGAGCATGTGACTCACTGTCCCTTTAAACTGGTTGCTTAGCAACAAGACACTGTCCCTTCATACTGGTCGCTTAGCAACAAGACACTGTCCCTTTATACTGGTCGCTTAGCAACAAGACACTGTCCCTTCATACTGGTCGCTTAGCAACAAGACACTGTCCCTTCACATTGGTCGCTTAGCAACAAGACACTGTCCCTTTATACTGGTCGCTTAGCAACAAGACACTGTTCCTTTATACTGGTCGCTTAGCAACAAGACACTGTCCTTTTAAACTGGTCGCTTAGCAACAAGACACTGTCCCTTCATACTGGTCGCTTAGCAACAAGACACTGTCCCTTTATACTGGTTGCTTAGCAACAAGACACTGTCCCTTTATACTAGTCGCTTAGCAACAAGACAATGTCCCTTTATACTGGTCGCTTAGCAACAAGACACTGTCCCTTTATACTGGTCGCTTAGCAACAAGACACTGTCCCTTCATACTGGTCGCTTAGCAACAAGACACTGTCTTTTTAAACTGGTCACTTAGCAACAAGACACTGTCCCTTCATACTGGTCGCTTAGCAACAAGACACTGTCCCTTTATACTGGTTGCTTAGCAACAAGACACTGTCCCTTTATACTGGTCGCTTAGCAACAAGACAATGTCCCTTTATACTGGTCGCTTAGCAACAAGACAATGTCCCTTTATACTGGTCGCTTAGCAACAAGACACTGTCCTTTTAAACTGGTCGCTTAGCAACAAGACACTGTCCCTTCATACTGGTCGCTTAGCAACAAGACACTGTCCCTTTATACTGGTTGCTTAGCAACAAGACACTGTCCCTTTATACTGGTCGCTTAGCAACAAGACACTGTGCTTTTAAACTGGTCGCTTAGCAACAAGACACTGTCCCTTTATACTGGTCGCTTAGCAACAAGACAATGTCCCTTTATACTGGTTGCTTAGCAACAAGACACTGTCCCTTTATACTGGTCGCTTAGCAACAAGACACTGTCCTTTTAAACTGGTCGCTTAGCAACAAGACACTGTCCCTTTATACTGGTCGCTTAGCAACAAGACAATGTCCCTTTATACTGTGGTTGCTAGGCAATGTGACGCAGCTAGCTCACAGAGAATGAGCTCTGTAAAATAAGGGGTCATTTAAATAGAGCAGAGACATTAAAGAGAAGTGGAAAGTCAACATGAGATCTAAACCTGCAGCCGATCCTCCAGACTAACACACAGACTAACCCAGCAGACTAACCCAGTCCAGTCCAGCTAGGGACAGGTAGTCTTCATAGCCTGGAGGACAACATATCTTCTGTTGGCTTCTGTCCAAACATGTCCATCAGAGCATAGTGAATAACAAGAGAAGTGGAGGAAGTAAACTAATTCCTGCACATGCAAATCTGCAAATGTGCTTATTGTCCGCCAAGACACCGGGGACGCACCGCTGGCGTCTCCATGACACCGGGGACGCACCGCTGGCGTCTCCATGACACCGGGGACGCACCGCTGGCGTCTCCAAGACACCGGGGACGCACCGCTGGCGTCTCCAAGACACCGGGGACGCACCGCTGGCGTCTCCAAGACACCGGGGACGCACCGCTGGCGTCTCCAAGACACCGGGGACGCACCGCTGGCGTCTCCATGACACCGGGGACGCACCGCTGGCGTCTCCAAGACACCGGGGACGCACCGCTGGCGTCTCCATGACACCGGGGACGCACCGCTGGCGTCTCCATGACGACTGTCAGTTTCAACATGTCAAAGCATAGCAGCGTATTGTCCAATCATAATATAATAATAATAGTAATACAGGAGTGTCCACCGGTCTGTTGGCCAGAGGAGGAACCTGTTGGCCTGGAGGAGGACGGCCAGGACTCATCCAGTCGTATGCAAATGAGGCCAGACAGTATTTGCATACAGACCTTGTGTCAGTACTTATTTACAGAAGGTCACATCCGGTTGGTACCGGTCACATGTAAGGTCACATCCGGTTGGTACTGGTCACATGTAAGGTCACATCCGGTTGGTACCGGTCACATGTAAGGTCACATCCGGTTGGTACCGGTCACATGTAAGGTCACATCCGGTTGGTACCTAGGGAGCTAGGGACAGGTAGTCTTCATAGCCTGGAGGACAACATATCTTCTGTTGGCTTCTGTCCAAACATGTCCATCAGAGCATAGTGAATAACAAGAGAAGTGGAGGAAGTAAACTAATTCCTGCACATGCAAATCTGCAAATGTCACATCCGGTTGGTACCGGTCACATGTAAGGTCACATCCGGTTGGTACTGGTCACATGTAAGGTCACATCCGGTTGGTACCGGTCACATGTAAGGTCACATCCGGTTGGTACCGGTCACATGTAAGGTCACATCCAGTTGGTACCTAGGGAGCTAGGGACAGGTAGTCTTCATAGCCATCAGAGCATAGTGAATAACAAGAGAAGTGGAGGAAGTAAACTAATTCCTGCACATGCAAATCTGCAAAGGTCACATCCGGTTGGTACTGGTCACATGTAAGGTCACATCCGGTTGGTACTGGTCACATGTAAGGTCACATCCGGTTGGTACCGGTCACATGTAAGGTCACATCCGGTTGGTACCGGTCACATGTAAGGTCACATCCGGTTGGTACCGGTCACATGTAAGGTCACATCCGGTTGGTACCGGTCACATGTAAGGTCACATCCGGTTGGTACCGGTCACATGTAAGGTCACATCCGGTTGGTACCTAGGGAGCTAGGGACAGGTAGTCTTCATAGCCTGGAGGACAACATATCTTCTGTTGGCTTCTGTCCAAACATGTCCATCAGAGCATAGTGAATAACAAGAGAAGTGGAGGAAGTAAACTAATTCCTGCACATGCAAATCTGCAAATGTCACATCCGGTTGGTACCGGTCACATGTAAGGTCACATCCGGTTGGTACTGGTCACATGTAAGGTCACATCCGGTTGGTACCGGTCACATGTAAGGTCACATCCGGTTGGTACCGGTCACATGTAAGGTCACATCCGGTTGGTACCTAGGGAGCTAGGGACAGGTAGTCTTCATAGCCATCAGAGCATAGTGAATAACAAGAGAAGTGGAGGAAGTAAACTAATTCCTGCACATGCAAATCTGCAAAGGTCACATCCGGTTGGTACTGGTCACATGTAAGGTCACATCCGGTTGGTACTGGTCACATGTAAGGTCACATCCGGTTGGTACCGGTCACATGTAAGGTCACATCCGGTTGGTACCGGTCACATGTAAGGTCACATCCGGTTGGTACCGGTCACATGTAAGGTCACATCCGGTTGGTACCGGTCACATGTAAGGTCACATCCGGTTGGTACCGGTCACATGTAAGGTCACATCCGGTTGGTACCGGTCACATGTAAGGTCACATCCGGTTGGTACCGGTCACATGTAAGGTCACATCCGGTTGGTACCGGTCACATGTAAGGTCACATCTGGTTGGTACCGGTCACATGTAAGGTCACATCCGGTTGGTACCGGTCACATGTAAGGTCACATCTGGTTGGTACCGGTCACATGTAAGGTCACATCTGGTTCCTGTGTGTGTGGTGGATCCCAGACCACAGTCTGGTCTCATGACACCAAGTCACATGACAGGATGGACCTCATCTGACTGGTCACGATGAAGACCACAAACCAACGGCCCATTAAACATGAAGACATGAGGGCCATCAGATACACTGTTACCCAGCATGCATCACACTGTTACCCAGCATGCATTACATCATCTACACTGGACACACCTCATGGGAACATCATACAGTGGAAACACACTCAGATATAGAGATAGTACAAAATAATAGAGATAATATAGAGATAATAGAGATAGTATAGAGATAGTATTATACTATCTCTATATTATCTCTATAATAGAGATAGTATAGAGATAGAAGATAGTAAAATGAGTAATGTGTAGTATATATATATATATATATATATATATATATATATATATATATATACACACACACACATATATATACACACATATATATACACACATATATATACACACATATATATACATATATATATATATACATATATATATATATATATATATATATATATATATATATATATATATATATATATATATATATATATATATATACTGCTGGTGATGTATTTACTTACACATACACACATATTAAATATATATATATATATTTAATATGTGTGTATGTGTAAGTAAATACATCACCAGCAGCAGAGGAGGATGATCATATTGAACAATGACGTGTACCTTTCTGTATCCGGGATCTCCTTGATCGATAACCCTCCGGGATATGAGTCCTGTATATTATATATAATAATAATAATGTGATTATGATGATATATAATATATATATAATATATCGAGGCGCTGCTACTGTCCGCTCCGCTGCGTTACACAGTCCAGATCCTGCTAACACACAGACCCACTAAAACCCACTAAAACCCACGACCCGTCCGAGTCCAGACCCCTGATCAGGTTCAGTATCGATCCTGGGCTCCGGTCCGAGCTGATATTCCCGATATCTGATCGATATCTGCTATCTGCTATCTCCTCCACGACGAGCCGCCAGCCGCTAGCGGTCGGAGCTGCTCTCCGCTCGGGGATCGACGCGTCACGTCTGGCTGCGCAGAGAGACGACGCAGCGGGGATCCACTGCTCCGGTCTGGACCGCAGCATGGACTAGGACTACTCTGGTACTGGACCCCCCTAGAACCATGGACTAGGACTACTCTGGTACTGGACCCCCCTAGAACCATGGACTAGGACTACTCTGGTACTGGTACTGGACCCTACCAGAACCATGGACTAGGACTACTCTGGTACTGGTACTGGACCCTACCACCACCATGGACTAGGACCACTCTGGTACTGGACCCCACCAGAACCATGGACTAGGACTACTCTGGTACTGGACCCCACCAGAACCATGGACTAGGACCACACTGGTACTGGTACTGGACCCTACCAGAACCATGGTGGACTATGACTACTCTGGTACTGGTACTGGACCCTACCACCACCATGGTGGACTAGGACTACTCTGGTACTGGTAGTGGACCCACCAGAAGTGAGGGGTGGTGTGCAGATAGTAAGGTGCTCGTGCGCCCCCCAGCGGTGTGTTGGTGTCCTGCAGTCGAGAACAACAACAACAACAACAACGACAAATAAAACAAAAAAACAAATATTGAAACTTTTATGGATTTTATTTTGTGGTCTATTACACTTTACATTCATATATATAATAATACATATAATATATAACACATCTTAAACATTTATATATACATATAATAATACATATAATATATAACACATCTTAAACATTTATATATACATATAATAATACATATAATATATAACACATCTTAAACATTTATATATACATATAATAATACATATAATATATAACACATCTTAAACATTTATATATACATATAATAATACATATAATATATAACACATCTTAAACATTTATATATACATTGTGGTATCCCTACTCGGCCACGCCCCCTATTCGGGAGAGTGGAGGCCGGTATATACCGTCGCTGGCCAATAGCCGGCGACAAATCCCGGCCTCCCGAGCGTCCTAATCGGCGCAATGAGGAACACCTGGGTCGGAGGCACCCAGGTAATAAAAGGCGACCACCGACCGACAGGAAGGGGAGGAGAGTCGGATGGAAGACAGGACGACGACAAGGAGCAGACGGAGAGGACGTGAGCCGCACGGCGGACACCTTCCCCCGATATTGAGCATTCCCCGTGTTTGAACCTAAATAAACCGCCGATTGAGGCTTTGGACCCTCTGTACTGTTTGGTGTTTTACCTTGAGCCTCCACTGCCACCCCGAGTTGCCACATATGGTGGAGGATGCGGACAACTCGGTCCACGCACGGCTCAGGGTAGCACCCGACCCCGGGTTTCTTCGGGGGGTTTTTGCCTACGGGTCCACCGTGGAAGGAGGGGACCACCAGCGGAGGACGATGCAGAACCCCGGAGCGACCACAGGCCCCAGGGAGTCGGACCACCGTTTGGACCTGCTGACCGAGGCGGTACTCCGCCTGACCCAGCAGGCCACCCAGGCCCCACCAACCACCGCCCCCACGAGTCGGCTCACTAAGCTGGGTCCCGACGATGAGGTAGAGGCATACCTCGAGACTTTTGAGCGGGTGGCGACCCAGGAGAGGTGGCCCGAGGCCCAGTGGGCCTATATAGTGACACCGTTCTTGACGGGACCCGCCCAGCAAGCGAGCCAGGACCTCAGCCCCGGGGACGCGGGACGATATCCCGCCCTCAAAGCCACCATATTGGCGTACTATGGCCATAGCCTGGCGGAAAAGGCCCTCAAGTTCCGGGAGTGGACGTTCGACGTCCGAGAACCCGTCCGGACCCAGGTAGCCCGTCAGTGTCGGCTAGCCCGGAGATGGTTGGCCGAGGGAGAGGGACCCAGCCCCGTGGACCGGGTCGTCGTGGACAACACCGTGAGGCAGCTGCCCCCCGACGCCCGGAGGATCCTGGCCCACCAGTACCCCGAGACAGTGGACGACCTCGTCCGCCAGCTGGAGAACTGGCAGGTGGCGCGACGGCTGGCGGCGGACCCGAGACCCACTCCCCGGCCCATCCGGAGAGGGACGCCGACCCCGCTGCCGAGGACCGGACCGTTCCCCACGCCCCAAGACCAAGGGGAACCCGAACGCAGGTCCTGCTACCACTGCGGACAACGGGGACACCTAGCCCGTGACTGTCCGGACCGGCAGGACGTCCCCATGCCCTCGGCGGGTACATGGCCGGCAGACCACCCCGCCTGTATGCTGGCCACCTGTTGGGCCCAAGGGGCCAAGGACTCCCCCACCGTCCCCATCAAGGTGATGCACGTGGACACTCATGCCCTGTTGGACACAGGGAGTGCCGTGACCTTGGTGAGGGCCGACATAGCCGGGGGGAGACCGGGGACCCCGATGCAGGTTTCCTGTGTCCACGGGGACACACGGACCTATGAGACCTGCCACGTGGTGGTGCGCACGCCACAAGGGGTATATGTAGCACGGGCCGGAATAGTACCGACCCTCCCGGTACCGTTCCTAATCGGCCGGGACTGCCCCATCTTCGCTCGGTTCTGGAGCCCAACGAGGGGGGACCGAGGAGGACGAGAGCGGCGGCGGCCAGGCGGACGACCGGAGCAGAGAGAGGCACGGCGACCAACGACCCGAGGGACCACCGCCGGACCCGGACCAGCCCTGGGAGCGACCCGCCGAGCGTCCGCCAGACCCACCGAGTCGGGGGACGAGCCCGACTCCGGAGGAGAGGGGCCATCAGCGCCGGGAAGCCCGGCCCGGTCCACCGGGGACCCGGTACGACAGGGAGACGGACCCAGGCCCGAGTCCGACACCGTCACCGCCTCCGAGAGGGGGAACGGCCCCGCTGAGCCCGAGAGCTCCCCCCTAACCGAGCTGTCGGACTTCGCCCAGGCTGGGGGGGAGAACTCGGCCCGGCCGGGCCAGTTCGCCACGGCCCAGCACCGGGACGACGCCCTGCGACATGCGTGGGGACAGGTGGTTGCCCACGACGGGCAGGTGAGGGACTCGGTGGGCCCCGTGACCTACCCCCACTTTTGCACCCAGCGAGGGCTGTTATATAGGGTCGACGAGCGGGGGGGGGAGACGGCACGGCAATTAGTAGTCCCGCGTCCGTACGTAAGTAAGGTTTTGTTCATGGCCCACACTCACTTGCTCGGGGCACATCGAGACCCCGTTCGAGCGCATAGCATTAGACATTGTGGGCCCCCTGCCCAAGACTAGTCGGGGACATCGTTACCTGCTAGTGATCCTTGACTACGCGACCCGATATCCTGAGGCCCTTCCCCTGCGCGCGGCGACCAGCAAGGCGGTAGCCCGAGAACTAACACTACTGTTCAGCCGAGTGGGGCTCCCGAAGGAGATCCTCACGGACCAAGGGTCCTGTTTTATGTCGCGAGTAATAAAAGAACTATTAAAAATCCTCCAGGTCGCACAGCTTAGGACCTCAGTATACCACCCGCAGACGGACGGGCTCGTCGAACGGTTCAATAAAACCATAAAACAGATGCTAAAAAAATGCATCACGGAGGACGGGAAAAATTGGGACCAGCTCCTCCCCCACGTCCTCTGCCATTCGCGAGGTGCCCCAAGCTTCCACGGGGTTCTCGCCTTTTGAACTCCTTTATGGGAGGAGGCCCCGTGGAATCTTGGACCTGGCCAAAGAGGCGTGGGAGAGTCATCCGTCCCCCCACAGGACCACGATTGAACATGTGGAGCTATTCCGGGACCGAATGGCGAAAGTGTGGCCCATAGTCCGGGACCACCTAACCCGCGCGCAACAGACCCAAGCGCGGTCATACAATAAGGGGGCGCGTGTACGGACCTTTCAACCGGGCGACCAGGTCCTAGTGCTAGTACCGACAAGCGAGTGCAAATTCCTAGCCAAGTGGCAGGGCCCGTATGAGGTGGTGGAGGCCGTAGGTCCGGTAAATTACCGGGTGAGACAGCCGGGGAGGCGCAAGCCCACCCAGCTATACCACGTAAACATATTAAAACAATGGAGGGGTAGCGGCGACCCTCCAGTGCCACCGCCGCTGGCCTTGATGGCCCGACCCCCGCTCCCTAACGTACCGATGGGGACCGACCTTAGCCCCGCCCAGAGACAGGAGGTGAACGAGCTGGTGCTCCAGAACCGGGACGTGTTCTCGGACACCCCGGGACGGACCTCGGTGATAGCCCACGAGATTCGGACTCCGCCGGGGGTGACGGTCCGAATCCCGCCGTACCGAGTACCCGAGTCCCGACGTCACGCAATCCGGTCAGAGGTAGAGCGTATGTTAAACCTCGGGGTGATTGAGGAGTCGCGGAGCGCGTGGGCCAGCCCGGTCGTGCTGGTACCCAAACCGGACGGGACACTTCGGTTCTGCAACGACTTTCGCCGTCTAAATGCAGTGTCTGACTTTGACTCTTACCCCATGCCTAGAGCGGATGAACTGATCGAGCGGCTGGGGCCGGCTCGGTACCTGTCCACGCTAGACCTGACCAAGGGGTACTGGCAGGTCCCCCTGACCCCGTCCTCCCGGGAGAAGACGGCCTTTGCGACACCGGGGGGCCTGTTCCAGTACACCGTCCTGCCCTTCGGTGTCCACGGGGCCCCCGCTACGTTCCAGAGGATGATGGACCGGGGCCGCTATCCGGGAGTGGCCTCAACCGCAGACCAAAAAACAGGTGAGGTCGTTCTTGGGGCTGGTGGGATATTACCAACGGTTTATCCCAGGGTATGCCACGCTAGCCAGCCCCTTGAACGATCTCACCCGGAAGGCCCTCCCGGATAGGGTAGGTTGGACGGAGGCAGCGAGCGGGGCTTTCGAGGTCTTACGGGGGGCCCTATGTGATGAGCCGTTACTCGTAACGCCCGATTTTAACCTCCCATTTACCCTCCATACAGACGCATCGGACGTGGGACTAGGAGGGGTCCTATCCCAGAGCCGGGACGGGGAGGAGCATCCGGTGACCTACATCAGCCGGAAACTCCTCCCCCATGAAAAAAACTATAGCACCCTAGAAAAAGAGGCATTGGCCATCAAGTGGGCCATCACTAAACTCACATATTACCTCCTAGGACACCAGTTCACCCTGGTGACGGACCACGCCCCGCTGAAATGGATGGCCACCGCCAAGGACACTAACGCCCGGGTCACGAGGTGGTTCCTGTCCCTCCAGCCGTACTCCTTCACAGTGGAGCATAGGCCGGGACGGGACCACACCAACGCCGACGCCTTGTCCCGTCGGGATGCGTGCGGGGGCTGGGCCCCGCGCACGGAGGGGCGTGAGCAAAGGGGGGGAGTGTGTGGCATCCCTACTCGGCCACGCCCCCTATTCGGGAGAGTGGAGGCCGGTATATACCGTCGCTGGCCAATAGCCGGCGACAAATCCCGGCCTCCCGAGAGTCCTAATCGGCGCAATGAGGAACACCTGGGTCGGAGGCACCCAGGTGATAAAAGGCGACCACCGACCGACAGGAAGGGGAGGAGAGTCGGATGGAAGACAGGACGACGACAAGGAGCAGACGGAGAGGACGTGAGCCGCACGGCGGACACCTTCCCCCGATATTGAGCATTCCCGTGTT
>JAOPHQ010005958.1:0-10260 GCA_030340625.1 Merluccius polli
TGCTGTGATTCACCATGCTCCTGGTCTGGTCTCATTCTCATTCTCATCTGGTGATTTTAGGCGATATACACAAACTAGCGGGGGAGAAATCTCAGACATGAGATGAAAGTGAATATTTTATGTTGCTGTAAATATAAACATTGCTGAATATAAAGTAGTACACATTCAGCCCGGCAGCCTACAGTTTTCTGAGAGAGAGAGAGAGAGAGAGAGAGAGAGAGAGAGAGAGAGAGAGAGAGAGAGAGAGAGAGAGAGAGAGAGAGAGAGAGAGAGAGAGAGAGAGAGAGAGAGGTGACCAGGTTATCTATAGTCTTTATGGGCTCGTCTCTGTAAAAGATATGAATATAATTTCCGTCTCTCCCGGCTCCATTGGTGTCACCAATATCTTTGTTGTACTGATCTATATTGGTTGTTTCACAAATCAGATAAATAGATATTAATCTAAAGTCTGATAGCAGGCGATCTCTAATCTGGGTGAACAGGCCGTTTGTTTCTTGTTTCGACCAATCACGTGGCTGGAGGCGGGATCTGAAAGCGTGTAATTGGCAAACACAAATCCGGCCAGCGGTCGTAAAAAGGCGGTTTTAGGGTTTCAAATCAACAGCGTGTAGACGGGCCGCTGTATAAATACTTCATTAAAATCCCCTTCGTAAAGTTTCATCCACTTACATGAATGTCTTCGGTATCTCCGTAAGGAAACAGGACACAAGGCGTAACTCAGCCCCTCCAGGTTCTGGCCCAGGTTCAGGTTCTGGCCCCGGTTCTGAGCCGTCTCCCCCCAGAGGTTCTGCTGTAACGCTGCTGGAGACCCAGAGGAGCGTATAGCAACCAGGAGAGACGTTACGATGGTTTCATATTTCATATCGTCCTTTATGGTCAGACATCGTCTTCTAGCTTCAACGTAAATACAGCATGAATAATAGTATTACAGAAATAAACTCATGTTTTATGTTCCCTTTCTCTTTTCATTGTGTCCGTTCCCCGCGAGGCCAGCATGCGGCCAGTAGTTTGTGAAGACGGACAGGGAAGACATACCGGCAGTTATAGTGTATATAACTTGTCCTAAGTGGTTTTATTCGTTTCATAACCGAACATTTGCTTTGTTTAATAATGATATTGTTTTGTAATGCATGTACTTTGACTGATTATTATTATAAGACAGGTAAGATGAGGAACTTATCTATTCATACACCCATCAAACACAAACACCATTTGCTTTACTTCGGCAGGTAACACATTTGAAAGACATTTTTAAATGTTAAAGTAACATCGTCAAGGAGTTAAAGGAATGCAGAAATGTTTTGAGCCCTGATGTAAAAGTGTAAGTGTTGAGGCGGACCTCACCAGTTTGCTCCAGATCTGAGGTACATTCAAGCTAAACGCTGCGTCACCACGCCGGGTCTGACCCCTCACCAGTTGGACCGGAGAGCCAGCGGCCTCATAATACACAAAACCTTTTACTAAACAATTCATAATAATTTGAACCCGACCTTATGAGCGACTTGGCAGGGAGACGTACGAGGCAATTATTCATCAATCACTTGGGATGGGGGGGGGGGCAGCCTGTTGCTATGGCGATGTTGTTTTTGTTGATATTGGTATTATCTGTATCTCCGCCGACGGCGGCCCGCTGTTCAACTCACTCGCATTGGTTTGCGGCGGTTTCTGATCGTGGTCACGTGCGCAATAAAAGCGAGCTGATGATCAAAAGAGCGGAGCGGAGCTTCAAAGGGAAGCTCTCCGCTCCCACATTAGCAGCTGAATGGGGAAACCATGGCGATGGCGCTGACTGCATCTCAGCCAAGCAAAAGCGACGCCATTGAGAGCCGGCGGGCGCACGTCGCCTGGCATCGACCGGCGGTGGCGGCGGCGGCGGCGGCCTGCGGCGGCCGGATCTCCGTCGGATCATTGTGAGACGGACGGGTAATCAGTTGGTCCTGTCTGTCTGTCTGTCTGTCCATCAAGTCTGTTAATGTGATGGTGACGGACCTCTGTGTGCCCTTCATGCTCCGCTGCGCTCTCACTCCGGAGTGAACGCGTTCGTCTTCTCAAGTACTTATTGTTGTTTTTGCTGTTATGTTTTTTGTGAGTAAGGATCGATGTCCATTTACTTCGTCTGTCCTCTGCCAGACCGGAGGTGTCCTTGTGTGTGTTGGTGTCTGGCCGCAGAGAGACGTGTAAACAATGCAAAGCAGAGATAACGCGCTCAAATGTATCTTATCTTATCTTTGATTCAGATCCCTGTGTTGAATCGTCGTTCTCCTCTCTGGTTGTGCAGCGTACTTTTCATATCCACAGACGATGTTGTTAATACTGAAGAGTCAACTTATCTTACTGTAAGAGCTCCAAACTATCTCACTCAGAAATCCTGAAATGTGCTCACAAAACACAGATTAGCATTATGTGTCCTCATTAAGACGCCTCAATAACACTGTGTGTGCTGCTGCTGCAGGGACCCCCCCCCCCCTGTGACCCCCCCCTGTGACCGTCCTCGGGTCCCAACCCACACAGTGGGAACCACTGCTAGAATCACAACAGGGATGGATGTGTTTATTCACTTTGTATTTATTTTTGTATTTATTTTATCTTTATTTTCATTATTTATTTCCATTTACTCTGTTTCGGTAAATTGCACTGTATGTAACATTGCTGTTATGAAGACTGAATTTCCCTTCCGTGGATCAATAAAGTTTGTATCTATCTATCTATCTATCTATCTATCTATCTATCTATCTATCTATCTATCTATCTGTCTATCTCCCTGTCTGTCTGTCTGTCTGTCTGTCTATCCAGTGATGAACACCCTGTCCTCCGTTCGCATTTCCCTGTTTTTGTCCCTCCATCCCTAAAAACTATGATCTCAGCACTTTCTCCTGCCATGTCCTTGACTCACCACACCCTCAAACACACACACACACACACACCCTCAAACACACACACACACACACACACACACACACACACACACACAGCTGCTACATATTCATGTGCAGCGAGGCGATCAATGGCATCAAAGTGTCCGCACTCTTGTTGCCACGGTCACCGCTGCCAGGCCAGGTGACAGGAGGCCGACTCACTTTACTGTGGGTGTGTTTGGGTCGTGTTGAGCTGTGGATGTGTGATGGATGTGGTCTGAAGGTGTGTGGACCGGGGGGGCAGCGGGGGATCGGGACATTTTGTCCCTAAAAAAAGTGTTTTTTTGCCCTCTGTTAAAAATACAAGTTAAAAAATAAGTTAACTTCTGTAATTATCAGAATCAGAATCACGTTTATTGCCAAGTAGGTTTGTACTTACAAGGAATTCGATTACTTCTTATAATTATATAATTATACTTCTGTATATGTTATGTATATGTATTATAATTCTGTAATTGTACACTTTAAAGTTTAACTGTGTTTGTGAATGTATTTAAATAAAATATGACTTAGAATAAGAGTTGTCGGAGTCGATGAACATCGAATGTATTTCTCATCATTTATCAAAATTGCTCTGGAAGTGATTCAAAATGCCCCTGAAACGTAACACAGGGGCAGGAAAGTTCATTTGGTACCTGGACTGAACTCCTGTGGTTCTCCTCTCAGGTGACGGCCAGGTGGACTTCGAGGAGTTCATGACCATCCTGGGACCCAAGCTGCTGTCGTCGGAGACCAGGGAGGGCTTCCTGGGCAGCACCATAGACACCATCTTCTGGCAGGTAGACGTCTCACCATCCTAACGCCGTCTAATGACGAGCTGCTCGTCTCCTCACGCTCACATCTCTCGTGTCGTCCGTTTGGTTTTTAAACGTTTGTCGCTTGGGGACTTGCCTGTTGTTTATTTAAATTGAGTCATTTATTGAGTAAATGGTGTTTATTTGTTCGTTATTAAATCACACAATCTGATTGTTGAAGCATGAAGACTGATTAGCAGTGTTTGATTCACACACACACACACACACACACACACACACACACACACACACAGTCTGGAGTTGGTTTATCTGGAGGCGTTGCCGGCGGCTCAGTGGCTCCCGATTCTGCCAGTCATTCAAAAGCTCAACAAATCAAACGCGCGACAGAACAGTAAGCACACAAAGTGTTTCGTCGACTGGCTTGTAAAGGTGAAACGGTGAGGAGTACAGTACAGACGACATTTCACAGTCGGATATGAACATTATTTCCACACTATAAACGCTGTCAGCCGACCCGCCGAGACACCGGCTCCTCCAGCACCGGAGATCAGTTTCAGAATCAGTTTCGCCAGTTTCGCAACATGTCTTCTGCAGCGCCGCAGGAGCGAGCGTCTTCACAGGCGTTATTGGATTCGGCTTCGGTTCCACTGTTGGTTTTCAGTTTCTAGTGTTTCTTTTTTCCTTTTGCCCTTGTTTGTCTGGTTTTGCTGCTGTCTCTGTGCGGTGCCGGACCTCAGCCTGGGAGTGCGGCGTTTGCAAGTTTGTTGAGTTTTGTACTTTTGGACACTCGATACTTTTATACATTTAGCCATATAATCTCATAGCATGAGATATATATATTTATTTATTTATTTATTTAGATTTATATTTATACGGGAGAGAGAGAGAGAGAGAGAGGGGGAGAGAGGGAGAGAGAGAGAGCGAGAGAGCGAGAGAGAGAGAGAGAGAGGGAGAGGGAGAGGGAGAGAGGGGTGGGGGGGGTGTTGGTGTAATCTGTGACATCACAAATCTTCCAGCTGAACAGATCCCCAGCCGGTCCCGGTCTGGCTGGCAGGGTGGACCAGGCCGGTGCCAGGAGAGCAGACTGAACACAGGGGGGACAGCAGGAGAATAATTCTGGGGGGGCAGGAAGGAAAAGTGTCGTGGTTAAGATGTTTGACCCAGTGGAAAGGTTCTGGGTTCGATCCCCCCCATGTCCTCCGTCCGCCTGTCGGCTAGCTCCTTGAGGAAGCTGCTTGAAGCCCATTAAGGACATATGACATATCTGAATTCACTGTAAGCCTCTTTGGCTAAATGAGGAAACAGACATAAATACTCTCCTGTCTTCATGTGGAGAGCTGTGGCTCATTATGACGGTGTGAAAGGGAGTGATGGAAAGACATTTGTAGAGAAGATAACTACCAGTGTGCTATTCCACGGAGAAAGATTGTGTTCACCTTGGCCATTGTGACATTATGCCAATGACTCACTCCTGACTCTTTAATATGCAATGAATCTCCAGTTTGAATCCCTGTGAGGAAGTGAACGGTTATCAAGCGCACCATTACAGTCCCAGAGCAGGAAATTAATTTCTGGCTTTTGCCTTTGTGTTATAAGTGCAAAATGACGAACGGCGGCGTCCTCTCGTTAGACGCCGGTGCTTTGTTTTACAGGGATAGTCATTACATGTGCAGGTGGACGCAGGGAGGAGGCTGTCAGACACGCGGCCGTCCTCTGCTCCGTCTCCAGACTGCCGTGGGAGAGCGTCGTGTAAAGAAGAAGACACAACACAAAACCGAACGGCGAGAAGCAGATTGAAAACGCTGTTGAACAAAACACTCAGAGTATTTGTGACCGATACGTCTTCCTCAACAGCTCGGTGGAAATGTGAATAAATTAGACTGGCCGGCGGATCCATAACGCGTGAGTCACGCCGCCGAGCAGAAGGACATGAGCATTAAAAAGCCGTATTACATTATGCCTCACCGATGTGTTCACAAATTATGTGTTTCATAAATGTTCCCCCGTCCTTTACTGGCTGGTTCTGGCGTCAAAGTCTGAACCGGGCGACTTTGTAAGATGGAGAAATGAACAGGTGAAGCGAATACATTACAAGTTCAACCCATCCGTTCTCCGCAGTCAAATGAAAACATCTTAAGGTTGGCCTCAAACGACTCGAGCGTTTGAATCCTGCTGGTCTGCGGCGGCCAGCGGTGGGAGATCTTGGGGCGCACAGATGATGATGACATCTAAAGGCCGAATCCAACTTCTCCATCGATCCGCCTCGCCACTCAGAGACCAAACGCGGCCATTTTGCCGGTCGATAACCTCTGTGGACGCCAAGACGCTTAGCAACGCGGCGTCGCCCTTCTCTGCAGGGGTTTGCGGCAAGTGATCTCTGTGCTTTTGGCAGTTGGTTGCGATACTAAATATATATACGAATGTGAACCGCCGCACCCGCCAGGCGGACACCCTGCCGTCGTTCAAACAGGCCCTCAAAACCCACCGCTTCACGCAGGCGTTCAACAGTTCACCTCCCTCCCTCCTCTCCCCCCCCCCCCCCCCCTCCCTCTTCACGTCTCCTCTACTCCTCACCTGTCTTCTTCACGCACCGAACGTTTGCCTTGTGTCTCACTGTAAAGCGTCTTTGAGCAAAATAAGTTGAGTGCACTCTCTCTCTCTCTCTCTCTCTCTCTCTCTCTCTCTCTCTCCCTCTAAAAATCGACTCAATACTGGGTAAAAAGTATGCTGCATTGAAACTACTCTGACAAGCACACTTTATTTAAAAAAAGGGACTTAAGTGCCCATCAAGGAGTAAAGGTAAGTCTTTAGTGCCCACTGGAAAAAACTTAGGCAACTAAAGGCAAAAGTGACTCTTTCAGCATTGATATTTCAATATTCCCTTTTCAACTTCTCTCTCTCTGTCTCTCTCTCTGTCTCTCTCTCTCTCTGTCTCTCTGTCTCTCTGTCTGTCTCTCTCTCTCTGTGTCTCTCTCTCTCTCTCTCTCTCTCTCTCTCTCTCCTCTCTCCCTCTCTCCCTCTCTCTCTCTCTGTTATTCTGTCTCTACATAGAAAATTGAAAGTTACCGCCGACGCCGGGCTATTTTAAAACCACTGATCATGGATAAGGGGCTTTACGCTATCAGTATCTCGGTCTGTCTATCTATCTCCCTCTCCACCCCTCCTCCTCACCCATCCGTCTCCCTGTCTCTATCTCTCCCTCCCTCCCTCTCTCGCCCATCTCTCTCTGTCTCTCTACCTCCCTCGTTCCTCCAACGGTGGGCCAAGTGTCGCATCTCAACCAGCTGGAGCGATTAGAGGATGATTCATTTTCTGTCGCACACTCGGCTTCCTACACACTTACGGTCTCTTAATGTTTCCAATTACCCTGCTGGAGGCGCGTAATTCAACCGCCGCAAACTTATTTTTGTTTGTTGTTCGCCTCTGGAGAATCCTGGCTGGCAGTAGCAGGCCTGGTCCCGCGACGTACGACCGCAGCGACAGGCTAATTGCTTTACGATTAAGTGGAATTAATGTTTTGCGCGTCTTGTTTTTGCAAATTACACTTAATGTGGTGAAGTACTCCCTAGTCGTATCTGTAGCGGTAGTCCCGGATACGCTCGGTCTGGCCGGACGCCATCGCCTCGGCAGGAAGCTCTGCTGTCGCCATGGTTTCCGCCACATGTCCTCTTCGCGGCAGACCCCCGTTCCCAAGTCCTCCTCTTCACACCAGTAGGGATAGTAGTGATGGTGGAGGTGATGGGGGTGGTAGTAGTGGTTGTGATGGTGGAGGTGATGGTGGTGGTAGTAGTGGTTGTGATGGTGGAGGTGATGGTGGTGGTAGTAGTGGTTGTGATGGTGGAGGTGATGGTGGTGTTAGTAGTGGTTGTGATGGTGGAGGTGATGGTGGTGGTAGTAGTGGTTGTGATGGTGGTGGTAGTAGTGGTTGTGATGGTGGAGGTGCTGTGGTGGTAGTAGTGGTTGTGATGGTGGAGGTGATGGTGGTGGTAGTAGTGGTTGTGATGGTGAGGTGATGGGGTGGTAGTAGTGGTTGTGATGGTGGGAGGTGATGGGGTTAGTAGTGGTTGTGATGGTGGAGTGATGGTGGTGGTAGTAGTGGTTGGTGATGGGGTGGGGATAGTGGTTGTGATGGTGGAGGTGATGGTGGTGTAGGATGGTGTGATGGTAGGTGATGGTGTGGTAGTAGTTGTTGCCATGTGGGTGATGTGGTGAGTATGTTTAGGTGGTGGTATGGTTGTGATGTGATGGTGGTGTAGTAGTGGTTGTGATGGTGGAGGTGATGTGGTGTAGTAGGTTGTGATGGTGGAGGTGGTGTGGTGTAGGTTGTGATGGGAGATGATGGTGTAGTAGTTTGATGGTGGAGGATGGTGGAGTAGGTTGTCATGGTGGATGATGGTGGTGGTAGTAGTGGTTGATGGTGGAGGTATGGTGGTGGTATAGTGGTTGTGATGTGATGGTGGAGGTGATGGTGATGGTGGTGGTAGTAGTGATTGTGATGGTGGTGGAGGTGATGGTGGTGGTAGTAGTGGTTGTGATGGTGGAGGTGATGGTGGTGGTAGTAGTGGTTGTGATGGTGGTGGAGGTGATGGTGGTGGTAGTAGTGGTTGTGATGGTGGAGGTGATGGTGGTGGTAGTGGTTGTGATGGTGGAGATGATGGTGGTAGTAGTGGTTGTGATGGTGGAGATGGTGGTGGTAGTAGTGGTTGTGATGGTAGAGGTGATGGTGGAGGTAGTAGTGGTTGTCATGGTGGAGGTGATGGTGGTGGTAGTAGTGGTTGTCATGGTGGAGGTGATGGTGGTGGTAGTAGTGGTTGTGATGGTGGAGGTGATGGTGGTGGTAGTAGTGGTTGTGATGGTGGAGGTGATGGTGGAGGTAGTAGTGGTTGTGCTGGTGGAGGTGATCTTCTTAGTATTTCTACTGCAGTGTACTGTGCTGCGGGTGGGGCATGCGGGATATCAGCTATCACAGATCTTTACTTATTTCCCTGAACCTCTTATATTAAATCTCCAGGGTCGTTTATTCCCCTCATTATTTATACATTATAGTTGTACTGGACGGTCGTGTCGTCTCATTAAATATTGAAGTTATCATCACACGTTGGTATCACAAAGAGGATACTTTTTGACCGTGGAAAATCTGGTAAGATGAGTGAACACTTCACTTCTTACACTTCAGTTACATTTACACATTTCTGTTACATTTACACATTTCACTTACATTTACATGACATTAACATTTGGGGCATTTAGCAGACGCTTTTCTCCATACGCTTTTCGACTTACAATAAGTCCATTTGTCAGTAGAGGAAGGAGGCTAAGCCGGGTCCAGGTGAACTCTGACAGTCTTGGAGGAAGGCGGCTAGCGGTCCAGGTGAACTCTGAACAGGTGGGTCTTGAGAGGAAGGAGGCTAAGCCGGGTCCAGGTGAACTCTGAACAGGTGGGTCTTGAGTCTCTTGCAGGAGCAGGTGATCGACTCTGCAGTCCTCACGTCGGCAGGGAGCTCGGTCCACCATAGCGGCGCCAAAACAGAGAAGAGTTGTGACTTATCTGTGGGACCTTTGCTTGCTCTTAGCGATGGCGGTACCAGCCGGCCGGCCGAGGTAGTTGAGCGGAGGGCTCAAACTGGGGCGCGGGGTCTGACTAATGCTTGGAGTTGGAGGTAGGTCTGGGGCAGTGCCGTTGACAGCCTTGTAGGTCAGTACCATTGTCTTGAATCGGGTGCGAGCTGCGAGCCAGGAGGTCAGAAGAGGAGACCTTCGGCAGGTTGAACACGAGTCGTGCTGCGGCGTTCTGGATGCGCTGCAGAGGTCTGATCACGGAGGCAGGGCGTCCAGCCAGGAGCGAGTTGCAGTAGTCGAGGCGGGAGATGAGGAGCGCTTGGACCAGGAGCTGTGCTGCTTCCCTCATGAGGAAGGGCCGGATCCTGCGGATGTTGTAGAGAGCAAATCTGCAGGATCACGGTGATGTTGGCCGTGCAGCATAGCTGATTGTCCAGTAACACAAAAACCAAAAAAAACAGCCTTTGCTGAGGAACAACAACAAATACCTCTTCTGGGGGGGAAATGGAAACTCACATATACCAGAAGTACGCCTAATACACACCAGACAATATCCTTTGTTTGTTAGATTAAGTGATGCTGCTTTTACAGACTTTGTGTCTCTAATGCACACTAATGTTTAACATTTCCACCAACTGGTACTGGACACCAGCAGAGCCCTCTCTGGGGGAAATGTACAGGACACATTCAAAGGATCAAACCCAATTACCTAGTGTAATAAAAAACTAAATACAACAATAGTTATGATAAGATGTACTTTACTTTACTCTCAGATGGAAAATTTGGGAATTGGAAGAAAAATTCAAATCCAAACATTTTCAATCACTCAGGAACATACAAACTGTTTATTTTCCTGTTGGGGACATTCTGTTATCCAGCTGTCGATTAGAAAGGTCACTGGACCTCCCACTTTAAGTCGAAAAGAGAATAGTGTGATGCATTATTTTCTCCAGTTAAGTGTGTCTTCTTCCAATCACCCTAAATGTTAAACTCATTATTGTGCATGAGAGATCGAGCACAAAAAATGTCCT
>JAOPHQ010005963.1:0-19645 GCA_030340625.1 Merluccius polli
TGGGTGTGTGTGTGTGTGTGTATGTGTCCACTATAGTGTGTGTGTCCAGGTGTCCAGTCTACTATGGATGAGGAGACAGAGGAGGGGGGTCCTCCCTCTAAAACCACTCTGTCTGGGGAACATGGCCGCCACAGCAGAGCTAAGAGGAGGAAGAAGGAGAAGAGGTAAGAAGAGGATCTCTAACTGTGTGTGACTGTTGTCCATCTCAGAGCTCAGCAGTGATATATCATCACACCATCATTAGTCTGAGTAAAAGCTGTGTGTGTGTTGTGTTGAAGCCCAGAGCAGCAGGAGAGAGCAGACTCCCCTGGACCCAGCTGTGTCTCCATGAAGAGTGACCAGTCTATGGATCATCCTGTTACCTTTAAAGATGGAAATCAGTCTATTAAGAAGAGGTAAGGATTTATCAGACATTATAAAGATATAGTATCTATCGAATGTCCATTAATCCTGCTTCTTGTATTTCTAAAAGAGTCCAGCAGGAGAGAGCAGACTCCCCTGGACCCAGCTGTGTCTCCATGAAGAGTGACCACTCTATGTATGAACCTGAGAACTTTAAAGATGGAAATCAGTCTGTTGAGAAGAGGTAAGGATTAGTTAGAGATGATAAATACAATCATCGAATGTCCTCTCTCTATACTATCTATCTATGTTATCTATCTGTGTTATACCTGGTCACATATATAAATATATATTATCAATACAAACTATAATATTGCCACTTATACAATTGGAAACTTTAACATGCTGATCACCGGGCCCACACACACACACACACACACACACACACACACACACACACACACACACACACACACACACACACACACACACTGCTATCACTTGAAGGCAGAACTCTTCTGTGATCTGCAGCAGATGAAAGGATATAGTCTGTGTGGACCCAGTGTATGGGGGTATTATTGAGACAATATTATTTGTGTGTGCGTATCTCAATCTGTGTGTGTGTAATAAGATTTGTGTGTATTCACATTTGTGTGTATTCACATTTGTGTGTGCGTAATAAGATTTGTCTGTCTGTATTCACATTTGTGTGTGTGTAAAAAAATCTGTGTGTCTGTATTCACATTTGTGTGTTTGTGATAAGATTTGTGTGTCTGTATTCACATTTGTGTGTGTGTAAAAACATCTGTCTGTAAGTCTGTAAATGTCTGTCATCAGTTATAACTCAGGCGGGAGCTCTGATTGGCCGTCTTTTTACACGTGGATTTTGGCCCACTTCTGCCGTGCAGATCTGCAAATGCGATCCGTGTGTAAAAACGATTTGTCTGTAACTTCACGCAATACGGTCTACACACCACTAGTCGGCGCGTAGCACCCAGTGACGTTAAGTGTGTCATTGTCATGGGGAAGATGGCTGCCGTTAATGGGTACATAACAACTCATGGGGAAGTTAACGTTTGTTTTCCTCATAAATCAAAGCATTGTAAAGCCCATGAGTTGTTCGAAGTTTCCGACGACCGGCCAGTGTCATTAACGCCAGCCATGTTACCCATGACAATGACACGCTTAACGTCACTGGGTGCTACGCGCCGACTAGTGGTGTGTAGACTGTATTGCGTTAAGTTACAGACAAATCGTTTTTACACACAGATCGCATTTGCAGATCTGCACGGCAGAAGTGTGCCAAAATCCACGTGTAAAAAGACGGCCAATCAGAGCTCCCGCCTGAGTTGTAACTGATGACAGACATTTACAGATTTACAGACAGATTTTTTTACACACACACAAATGTGAATACAGACACACAAATCTTATCACAAACACACAAATGTGAATACAGACACAGATTTTTTTATACACACACAAATGTGAATACAGACAGACAAATCTTATTACGCACACACATATGTGAATACACACAAATGTGAATACACACAAATCTTATTACACACACACAGATTGAGATACGCACACAAATAATATTGTCTCAATAATACCCCCATACCAGTGGTCCTCAGCTCTTGACCCCCTGTCTCTCTTTCTCTTAAGTCCTCCCCAACAGTCAGCACACCTTCCACCTCACAGTCACCTCATCACACACGCAGATATTACTGTAATGAATGACACAAACAGCCTTCTCCAAGAGAAAGTAGTGAATGTACATTAGAGGAAGGACATGTTTCAGTCCATCGCTGGGCTACATGATGATGAGAATACAACAGCCAAGCCTCCACATGTCCAGATGGTTGTCATTGTTTCTGTAGAAGAGTCCAGAGAGCAGACTCTGTACCCGGCCGTGTCTCCATGAAGAGCGGCTGGTCGATAGATAATCCATATATTGGTAATATTCGGGGAGCAATAATCGGAGAGAAAAAAGATAAAAAGTCACTTCATAGTGCAAATCTTTCCCTGCCTGAATCGTATCCGGCGGGCACCACTGCTGCAGAATCACGTTTTATAGCAACTCATCTTTTTCTGTTTTTCCAGTTTATTTCTACAGTGTTATTTTAATAACGCAAAACTACAATATCATGTGGGGTTGCTGCGTGGACGTCAGTGGCTTTCGGATCCACTCATCTGTCCGAGTCCGACTCTGTTACTGCAGAGCTTCAGTGTAGCCTACAAGTTTCTGAAGACACACGGCTGCCATAGTGTGAGAGTTGGCCCACTTCTAGTTATCACAAAGCTAATAAGTGGTTTGAACATTGTGCAAAGTTTTGATGAAAATGCACAGCAGGACCGGCGCTATTCACCTGAGGAGAAATCACACAGGCGCTATTGAGGGAGACGGATTATCATAAAAGGAAAACACATTGCAACCTGTTCTATTCATGTTTATTAAATGACCAACCTGTTACTATTAGTAGGTAGAGTGTTGTGGTATCTTTTGACCTCATTTAAACATTGAAATAGCTGCTAAATAGCCAAGTTTATTATTAAAACCCTTCTAAAACCTAGAATAATCTGCTTCTTGTATTTCTAGAAGAGTCCAGCAGGAGAGAGCAGACTCCCCTGGACCCAGCTGTGTCTCCATGAAGAGTGACCGGTCTATGGGGCAACCTGAGAACTTTAAAGATGGAAATCAGTCTGTTGAGAAGAGGTAAGGATTAGTTAGAGATGATAAAATACAATAGTTGAATGGCCGCAACTGACTAGTGGGAGCATCACCATGGAAACATGATATTATGGAGAACCCTAGAACATTTAATAAATAGTATTATTATTATTATTATTATTATTATTGTGTAACAATCTGCCTCTTAAACTTATTTGTTTTAACTGGCGGTGCTACTAAAACACAAAGGGGTTCTTCCGAATGACATTAATAATTAGCAGTATCAACAACCAGATATGTAGGGTTAGGCGCTGAACACACAAGAAAAAAACACACAGCAGACGTTTCAATTCAATGACGCGTATATTGTATATTATAAACACCCCCAAAACCCGTGCCCTCCCACAACCCTTGGATGTACAAATGTAAACTAGAAGTCCACACCCGGAAAGAGGTAGGCCGAGCAAATATCCTCCCGATCCGAATCGTTCGAAAAAAGTTTATGTCCCAGCGCGTCCTCTTGCTGGCGACGCGCACGGAATAAACAGTCACGACGGTTTTCACCACTCCACTCTCCCCAGTAACAGCATACACTTATTTTTCAACTCAATGACCTGCTAGAAAAAGAAGGAGGTTATGGGTACTTAAGTAGCTGCAGTAATCCACTGGCGCCACACATTCAACAAACACACCACCACACTTGCTTCTCTCCCTCGAACCCCGGTCTTCCCTAAGGCACCCCTACTAGTAAGTTTTGGGTGCGCGGTCCCCGGCACTGCGGCCGGCCCTCGTCTTAAAGAGACGCCCCTTCATACCCTACTACACAGTGAACAGCACATAGCACAGATAAACATGCATGAACACCCCATGTCGTACATAAACATCATATGCAATGAGGGAAATACATGTGTCTGTGTAGTACTCAGGTAATCAATTAAAGGACCCTAAAATTAATGTGACGGTGTCACAATTGGGCCTTTTACAACCAGTTAGTTTGAAGACTATCAGATTCTCATACTGGACAGCAGGTGTCTTTTTCCTAAAAATTAAAAAAGCATTCGAATCGTGAATTGAGATTCGAAAACCGAGCAAATGAACTTATATCAGAATATTGAAATAGTCGGCTCAGCCCTATGAATCATCTCCTCAATTTAAAGATGGACGCCCCTCGAGTAAGAAGAGGGAGGAGCTTCAAACAGATCAGAAAACAGACCAGAACATCAGACTGTACTTATCAGACGTAACAAGTCAGGGAAACTAAATAGTTCTGGACCTTCAGACTCCCCATTAAGCAGTCTTTACAAGTGTGTGTGTGTGTGTGTGTGTGTGTGTGTGTGTGTGTGTGTTCTCCACAGACGACACCAGGAGAGGTCAAAGGTTACCAGTGCTCAGTCTGTACAGCAGTATCCAACAGAGCTGATCCAGGTGTGTAAAGGTCCAACAAGACATTTGACTCCAGCTCTACATGAACATTAGAAAGCATCTCTTGTGGTGCTGATGGTCTCCAGGCTTCCCTCTGTAGACCAGCGGGACGTGAATCTAGGACAGATGCTTCTGATGTCCTCAGTGAGTTCAGAGTCAAGTTCTCATTGATGTTTGTTCTGCTGCAGAGGGCTGAGGAGGACGCACACGCTTTTCTAGACAAGGAGCTGAAGAAGCTCTGGAGGGGTCACTTCCCAGATTACCCACAATGCTCAGAGAGTCAGAGGGAGGAGGAGGAGGAGGTGGTGGATGGTGAGGAAGAGGAGCAGAGGAGGCGCGCCATAGAGGGAGTTAGAGACATCACAGTGCTCTGCCTGAAGCAGTTGAAGCAGGAGGAGCTGGCCGACTCTCTGCAGAGCAGCAGTAAGAGACTCTTATTTTGAAACATATCAGCAAAACTCTTATGTTGAAAAAAAAAACAGTAATAGACTCATATTTTCACAGCTTAAATATAAAGCACAGACTAAATGACATAATGGGGGATATGTTTCTATCAAACTTTAGATTAAAAACTGTACACACCTTTGGATCTGATGGTGGTGTTGCTAAAACACTGATCATTCTTTGATTGATTACTCGTTCAGCCAACAGTAAAGCAACGAGTTGGAGCCGCTCACATTAACATCCTGACTGATGACTTCTGTTGTTTCTTCATTCAGAACATTTTGCTGTCAAATGCCAACATAAACTCAAGTCTCATCTGAAGGAGAAGACCCAGCGTGTGTTTGAAGGAGTCCCTAAAGCAGGACAAGCAACAGATCTGAATAAGATCTACACAGAGATCTTCATCACAGAGGGAGGCAGTGGAGACGTCAACCAGGAACATGAGGTCAGACTGATTGAAACAGCTTCCAGGAAACCAGCCAAGGAGGAAACACCAATCAAATGTGAAGACATCTTGAAACCCTTACCTGGACAAGATCAACCAATCAGAACCATAATGACAACTGGAGTGGCCGGCATCGGTAAAACCGTCTTAACACGCAAGTTCACTCTGGACTGGACTGAAGGCAAAGCCAACCAGGACATACACTTCACATTTCTCTTCACTTTCAGAGAGCTGAATTTACTGGAAGGGAAAGAGTTCAGCTTGGTGGGACTTCTTCATCACTTCTTTATTGAGACTAAAGAAGCAGGAATCTGCAGATACGAGCGGCTCCAAGTTGTCTTCATCTTGGATGGTCTGGATGAGTGTCGACTTCCTCTGGACTTCCAGAAGAACCGGATCTGGACTGATGTCACAGCGCCGACCTCGGTGGACGTGCTGCTGACAAACCTCATCAGGGGCGACCTGCTTCCCTCCGCTCGCATCTGGATAACCACACGCCCTGCGGCAGCCAATCGGATCCCTGCTGAGTGTGTTGGCATGGTGACAGAGGTGAGAGGGTTCACTGACCCACAGAAGAAGGAGTACTTCAGGAAGAGATTCAGTGATGAGACGCTGGCCAGGAAAATCATCTCCCACGTCAAGAAATCACGAAGCCTCCACATCATGTGTCACATCCCCGTCTTCTGTTGGATCTCTGCTACAGTTATGGAGGACTTCTTCACAACATCCCAGAGAGGAGAAGAGATGCCCAACACTGTGACTCAGATGTACATCCACTTCCTGAGGGTTCAGTCCATACAGGGGGACAGGAAGTATCATGGGAGAGCTGAAGCAGATCCACACTGGAGCTCAGAGAGCAAGGAGATCATTGTTTCTCTGGGAAAACTGGCTTTTAACCAGCTGGAGAAAGGCAACCTGATCTTCTACCAGGCAGACCTGGAGGAGTGTGGCATCGATATCAGAGCCGCCTCAGTGTACTCAGGAGTGTTCACCCAGATCTTTAAAGAGGAGTGTGGGCTGTACCAGGACAAGGTCTTCTGCTTTGTCCATCTGAGCATCCAGGAGTTTCTGGCTGCTCTTTATGTCTTTCTGTCCTTCAGAAACACTGGTGTCAACCTACTCTCACCAGAACAACCAACCTCTGGGGAAGATGACCTCCTCCTCTACCGGAGTGCTGTGGACAAGGCCTTACTGAGTGAGAACGGACACCTGGACTTGTTCCTCCGCTTCCTCCTGGGCCTCTCTCTGGAGACCAATCAGATTCCCCTACGAGGTCTGCTGGGACAGACAGGAAGTAGCTCACAGACCAGTCAGAGGACAGTCAGCTACATCAAGGAGAAGATAAGTGGAGATCTCTCTCCAGAGAGAAGCATCAATCTGTTCCACTGTCTGAATGAGCTGAAGGACCGTTCTCTAGTGGAGCAGATCCAACAGTACCTGACATCAGGAAGTCTCTCCTCAGCATCTCTCTCCCCTGCTCAGTGGTCAGCTCTGGTCTTCATCTTACTGACATCAGAAGAGGAGCTGGACGTGTTTGACCTGAAGAAATACTCTGCTTCAGAGGAGGCTCTTCTGAGGCTGCTGCCAGTGGTCAAAGCCTCCAAAACATCTCTGTAGGTTCACTAATAACATGTATTACAATACACACAACACAATATACATAATACTAGAATATAAAAGTTATAATAATATACAAAACATCTCTGTAGGTTCACTAATAACATGTATTACAATACACACAACACAATATACATAATACTAGAATATAAAAGTTATAATAATATACAAAACATCTCTGTAGGTTCACTAATAACATGTATTACAATACACACAACACAATATACATAATACTAGAATATAAAAGTTATAATAATATACAAAACATCTCTGTAGGTTCACTAATAACATGTATTACAATACACACAACACAATATACATAATACTAGAATATAAAAGTTATAATAATATACAAAACATCTCTGTAGGTTCACTAATAACATGTATTACAATACACACAACACAATATACATAATACTAGAATATAAAAGTTATAATAATATACAAAACATCTCTGTAGGCTCACTAATAACATGTATTACAATACACACACCACAATATACATAACACTAGAATATAAAAGTTATAATAATATACAAAACATCTCTGTAGGTTCACTAATAACATGTACTACAATACACACAACACAATATACATAATACTAGAATATAAAAGTTATAATAATATACAAAACATCTCTGTAGGTTCACTAATAACATGTACTACAATACACACAACACAACATACATAATACTAGAATATAAAAGTTATAATAATATACAAAACATCTCTGTAGGTTCACTAATAACATGTATTACAATACACACAACACAATATACATAATACTAGAATATAAAAGTTATAATAATATACAAAACATCTCTGTAGGTTCACTAATAACATGTACTACAATACACACAACACAACATACATAATACTAGAATATAAAAGTTATAATAATATACAAAACATCTCTGTAGGTTCACTAATAGCAATAATTAACTATCATCTGTTTTGTGTTTGAAAGTCAAATCCATGACTTGGTGTGTTCAGTAAGATGACATTAAATAACAGTTTACTGGACATTACAGGGTCTACATGTAGGAGTTGATTTAAATGAATGAAGAAGTGAGAATTTATGTTAATTATTTAGCTTTGCTTTATACAAATGTATATGTTGAAAATGTGAAAAGTGTCTGAATCTAACATGTTTGTATCTATTGTTCATTAAAGGCTGAATGGCTGTCATCTGTCAGAGAGAGGCTGTGAAGCTCTGGCCTCAGTTCTCAGCTCCAACTCCTCTAGTCTGAGAGAGCTGGACCTGAGTACCAATGATCTGCAGGATTCAGGAGTGAAGCTGCTCTCTGCTGGACTGGGGATTCCACACTGTAGACTGGAGACTCTCAGGTCAGTTGGACTCAATGTGATAAATGTAATACCTAAATGTAATGCTTCAGAATTAATTCATGGTATACACATATTTCTATGAAGACTGTTCTTAAATATTGTGTTTTACAATGTGTTTTAAAGTGATTAGAAGCAAAACTATTTCCAGTTTTGCTTGATGTTTAAAACATATTCTGTGATTTCCATGAAACCTATAATAATTAATGTTTGTATCTATTGTTCATTAAAGGCTGAATGGCTGTAATCTGTCAGAGTTGTGCTGTGAAGCTCTGGCCTCAGTTCTCAGCTCCAACTCCTCTAGTCTGAGAGAGCTGGACCTGAGTACCAATGATCTGCAGGATTCAGGAGTGAAGCTGCTCTCTGCTGGACTGGGGAGTCCACACTGTAGACTGGAGACTCTCAGGTCAGTTGGACTCAATGTGCAGACAGTCCCACCACAAGGCTCCTCATCAGAAGACCTCTAACAGATGTACATCCATTACATCTGTGTGTGTGTGTGTGTGTGTGTGTGTGTGTGTGTGTGTGTGTGTGTGTGTGTGTGTGTGTGTGTGTGTGTGTGTGTGTGTGTGTGTGTGTAGGTTGTCTGGCTGCATGGTCACACAGGAAGGCTGTGCTTCTCTGGCCTCAGCTCTGAGCTCCAACCCCTCCCACCTGAGAGAGCTGGACCTGAGCTACAATCACCCTGCAGGAGACTCAGGAGTTACGCTGCTCTCTGCTGGACTGGAGGATCCAGGCTGGAGACTGGACACTCTCAGGTATGGAGAGGACAGCTCACCACTCAGTGAGACAATGTCTCCTCCAAGGATTCAGCCGCCTGCTAGATGAAGTGTAACTGTAACTCATGTTGTGTAGAAAGTGATGATCCAGCAGATGATGAAGGTGAATGTTTCCATGTTTATAGCCAACATGCTGCTCTCACTGTGTTTCCCCCCCAGTGTGGAGCATGGTGGAGTGGGGAGGCTGAGACCAGCTCTAAAGAAGTGTAAGTGTCTGTTTAGTTGGATCACATCACACTCACTATTGGGATGGACACTTCATTGAAGTCCAAGTTCAAGTATTTGATTGAAGTCCTGATCCTGGGAAGACACATGGGAGCATTAACCTCTTCAGAGAGACAATGGATGGACATGACTCTGAAGGCCGCAGTATACTCGCCGCTCCCAAGCTGTCGCGCGACAATGTGACGTCACGGGAGCGCCGTAACTATTTATACTCGCGCTGGTGGCCGCGACAGTAGTTGCAGTCTTCTCCTGAACAGAGGTGGCGCCACTGAGGAAAGGCGACCGACTTTGGTATTCCTACGCAGTAGAAGAAGAGATATACTAATACTGGCACCCCTGTGTCTTCATAGACATTCAGTGAAGCTTTAGTTCACCGGGATGTCTCTCACTATACAGGCTGTATATATGGCTATATATGCATATATATATTAGTGTTGGGCATAGATTAATTTCTTTAATTTAGATTAATCTAACTGTAATCTTGGAATTAATCTAGATTAAAATGGCTCATTTGAATTCTGTCGAAGGCATTCATAATATGCGTGTGCTACCTAAATAATGACTAAAAATAAGTCTGCGCGATTGTTGACCGGAGGGGGAGAGGTGCGCGATTGTTGACCGGAGGGGGAGAGGTGTGCGATTGTTGACCGGAGGGGGAGAGGTGCGCGATTGTTGACCGGAGGGGGAGAGGTGCGCGATTGTTGACCGGAGGGGGAGAGGTGCGCGATTGTTGACGGGGGGGGGGGGGGGGGGACACCGCGAAATGACACCGCGAATACGGACATTTATCATCTTTTTTAAAATATATATTTCTTAAGAGGCCCCTGATTGGCCGAGGCCCCGGGCTGAAGCCCAGTTCTCATCCCAACTCGTAATATACCGACGATGTGTCATCACGCCCCTAGACGTCTGATACTGACGCAAAAGGTTCCCTCCCGCGTCTGTGTGGACCGATCTGGGTTCTCATAAACCCGTTAGGGTTAGGTGGTAAGAGACGAGCAGAGTCTGCAGCGTCCATTCACTCCAATAATAACCCGGTCACGGTGATAGATTACGCTAACCCTAACCATAACCCTAACCCTAACCATAACCATAACCCTTTTTGGAGTGAGTTGTTTCACAGTAGACTGCGGACGCTGTAGACTCTGCTCTGCGAGCGGACGCTGTAGACTCTGCTCGTCTCTTACCACCGCCAACGGGTTTATGAGATTGTTTCACCCAGATCGGTCCACACAGACGCGGGAGGGAACCTTTTGCGTCAGTATCAGACGTCTAGGGGCGTGATGACACATCGTCGGTATATTACGAGTTGGGATGAGAACGTGTGGCTGCGCCGTTCCGCAGCGCAGCCGTTCCGCAGCGCTTACCTTCCTTGGTGGAGATCCGGTAGAGACTCAGCTCCCAACACAACTTTGACAATAGATTAACGCCGATCATTTTTTTATCGCGCGATAAGAGTCTCACGTTATCGCAGTGCGTTAACGCCGATAACGGCCCACCACTACTATATATACATATATACTATATATGTCTATTACTTTACATTGCTATTATTCTACTTCACTGCCCCACCTGCTCAGCCATCAACAGTCCAGTATGGCAGCAGTTCTCATATGAAGAGTGTTTGTAAGCATCTATCTTAATAACTTAATGATTATTTTATATTATTTTATTTTATAACTTACTGCCGCTTTGAGATAGTTTTTCAGCCACGTAATTCCACTCGTCTTTGACCACAACAACAGTAGACAGCACTTACGTAAAACCGGTTTATTAGCGAAAAATATAGGCCTACACCACACAATAAAATAGAACATATAAAGGAAGAAGCCTTAGCAATAAGGAGCATTACAATGTGCCTTCGAACTCGTCCGTGTTTCTGTTTCCGCTTTGTCGCGCGCCGCTGAAAAAAAAAGAGAGGTGCGCGACACGGCGCGACCGGCCAAAATCCTGTGGCGCCGGCGAGATCTACGTCATTTTGACGTCACAATGTCACGCGACAGCTTGGGAACGGCGAGTATACTGCGGCCTTTAGAGGGACACTTTCACATGGTGGGCAGTAACGACAAGGGAGACAAAAGGTGAGGGGAGTGACCTGGCCATGGCCAAGGCCAGGTTCATTAGCATTACACTAAGGGGGGAAGTGGACATGTCTGCAAGGACGCAAGACAACTAAGGGATGTGCACAAGAAAGAAGTGAGGAGATGCATGGCCTCCACACTTCCTGGCTACAGTGGAGATGCCAATGCTACTAACTGAACACCTTTTAATTGGAGAGAGGAAGGAGCTATTTCTAGGAGCACATACTTTATACAAAGGCTTATTTAATGAACTATACATCATAGCAGCTTATATATGTGATGTGGTGTATAGTTCATCTATTCCACCACATCCATCCACACAGCAGTAGGTGACGTCGTCCGCTCATGAAGACCTCATGTATCTTCTAATAATATTGTGAGCAGTGAATGGTCCGTGTATAAACGGTGTAGTGGTCTTAAAGTGTTTTCTGAGCCAGTAGAGGGCGAGCTCCAACGCAGCGCATCAAGTCACTCACAGTTTGGTGGTTTCAACCTAGAGGCGGAGATGATGGAGATGAGGAGATGTGTGTTAGGACTGAATTGAAAACCTGCTCTCCACTCAGATGAACCAAACAGACCTTTTCCATCCTGAAGTGGACAGGAAATCAAAGGGCCCTTTACTGTGAGTGCTTCTAGATATCAGATACAGGACACCGCATGGAGACGGTTGAATATCTCAATCCTGCTGCCGTTGGATCTTCCCCAGCGCTGCAGCTGACCTGCACTCACTCTCACCTCCACTAGGGGGCACTAAAATAACTCAATCCAATAGGTATTATTATTATTATTATTATTATTATTATTATTATTATTATTATTATTATTATTATAAGACTTAATCGTATCATAATAATCATGATACAATATAATAATAGTTATTAATGTGTATTCTATTATAAAAATGATTGTTATTGTTATTATTATCATCAACCTTATTATAAGGCCTATTTACTATTATAAATAATATTTTTGAAATAATTAACATATTGTTTGTTATTATATGAGTATTATTACTATTATTATTATTATTATTATTATTTGTAGTAGTAGTAGTAGTATATTTGACAAGAACATAATTATGCTATAACTAACATTAATAATCATAGTATTTATATGTGTATTTTATATTCAGAACATGATAAAATAATATTATTGTTGCTATTATTATTGTTACGATTTAATGCATGTTATTATATTGGACATAACAACATAATTATAATAACGTGATTAATGATACATGCATTTCATATTAGATTTGAACTAGAATACTATTATTTCTATTAGGGGTGATGCGGTTTTTGATAATAATAATAATAATAATTATAATGATAACGAGAAAACCTTCAATTCCTGAAGAAATTGTACTTGCACTGCCATTACATGCTTTTGTGTGCATATATACGTATGTGTACTCATGTGTACGTATGTATGTGTACATGTACATGTATGTATAGTATGTATGAACCAGTTCTATGGTATGAACACTTCATTTCCAGCCTGTATGTGTACGTATGTATGTGTACATGTACATGTATGTATAGTATGTATGAACCAGTTCTATGGTACGGTCGGTGTATAAACAGTCCAAGCGGTTGGATGTGAAGCCACCGGACCGCTGTACCGGATGAGACCACTAGGTGTCCACTTGAGTCTTAAAGGGACACTAAGTAGTTTTTAAGTAATTTATTACCTCATCAACGTCTTCATTCATAAATAAGTCCATTGGAGTACAATTATCTCTGTCAACAATCTCACTTATCCTCCTGAGCGAAGAATCACTTATCAGAATGTACATAGGACGGCTCTATGGAGGCTGCCATGTCCTTCCGGTCTATGGACTCCCGAGAGGGACAAAAAGCACTGCGTGGTACAGGTGAGGCTGAACCTTACCTGTACCTCACCTGTAAGGTACAGGTGAGGCTGAACGCGTTTCCACTCAGAGCCGCTGACTGTGGAACAGAGGAGGAGCAGCGAGACGCGCTTAAAAAACGATATAAACATGAGAACATAATTCACTGTCTGGAGGAGTAATGACTCATACGCTCACACTAATGATTCAATGCACTTTGAAGTTTGAAATAACGAACCCAGTGCTCGAAGCGGGCCGGCACGCACCGGTACACACCGGTACGCACCGGTACGCACCGGTACGCACCACCGGTACGCACCGGTACGCACCACCGGTACGCACCGGTACGCACCGGTACACAGCACCGGTACGCACCGGTGCTGCGTACCGGTGCGTACCGGTGCGTACCGGTGCGTACCGGTGCGTGCCGGTACGCAGCACCGGTACGCACCGGTACACAGCACCGGTACGCACCGGTACACACCGGCACGCACCGGTACACACCGGTACGCACCGGCACGCACCGGTACACACCGGTACGCACCGGCACGCACCGGTACGCACCACCGGTACGCACCACCGGTACGCACCGGTGTGTACCGGTACACACCGGTGCACACCGGTACGCACCGGTGCCCACCGGTACGCACCGGTGCCCACCGGTACGCACCGGTACACACCGGTGCGTACCGGCACGCACCGGCACGCACCGGTATGCACCACCGGTACGCACCGGTACGCAGCACCGGCACGCACCGGTACGCACCGGCACGCACCGGTACACAGCACCAGTACACAGCACCGGTACGCACCGGTACACAGCACCGGTACGCACCGGTACACACCGGCACGCACCGGTACACAGCACCAGTACACAGCACCGGTACGCACCGGTACGCAGCACCGGTACGCACCGGTACGCAGCACCGGTACGCACCGGTACGCAGCACCGGTACGCACCGGTACGCACCGGCACACACCGGTACGCACCGGCACGCACCGGTACGCACCGGCACGCACCGGTACGCACCACCGGTACGCACCGGTACGCAGCACCGGTGCGTACCGGTGCGCACCGGTACACACCGGTACGCACCGGCACGCACCACCGGTACGCAGCACCGGCACGCACCGGTACGCACCGGTACGCACCGGCACGCACCACCGGTACGCAGCACCGGTACGCACCGGTACGCACCGGTACGCACCGGTACGCAGCACCGGCACGCACCGGTGCTGTGTACCGGTGCGTACCCTTTAGCGTACCGCCACTTTTTCTTGCGTACCGGCACAGTCACAGGCTGCGGTCGTAGGTCCGGGTGGGTTAATATCCCCCCCCCCCGTCGGTCGTAGGTCCGGGTGGGTTAATATCCCCCCCCCCCCCCAGAGCATACATCCGTTTGAATGCAAAATACAATTTGACCACTAGATGGGGAAAACACTACTTAGTGTCCCTTTAAGTCCTGGACCCTGTGGTCCACTAGAGAAGGAGGAGAGAGGATAGTGATCCACTATCAACCACTCAGTGACACATGGGGTTTTTATTTCCTATCCCCATCCACTAAACATCACATCATGTTCATCACCTGTCCTCCTGCTGATCACTAACACAATACCAGTTGGATCTGGGAGACTTTTGGATCGGTCTCTTCAGGACAAATGCCGGTTCAGTGTGTTTGCATCACATCAAACCGGTTTAGGCCGGTGCACCGGACCGGACCGGAAAACCGGGACTGGACCTTCAGCCCCTAATCATGTCTTGTTCTCCCGTCAGATGCCTGTGGACTCACACTGGACCCAAACACAGCCTACAGAGAACTCTCTCTGTCTGAGGACCACAGGGAGGTGATGCTGGCTGAAGAGGATCAGTCTCATCCTGACCACCCAGACAGATTTGACTACTGGGACCAGGTGTTGTGTAGAGAGGGTCTGACTGGCCGCTGTTACTGGGAGGTGGAGAGGAGAGGAGGTGTTGAGATAGGAGTGACATACAGAGGAATCACAAGGAGAGGAAGGGGTGGTGACAGCAGGCTTGGATACAACAACAAGTCCTGGAGACTTCATTGTAATGATGGTGTTTACTCTGTTTGTTACAACGGTAGTGGAACATCCATCCCTCTCCCCCCCTCTGTCTCCACCAGAGTAGGAGTGTATGTGGACCGGCCTGCTGGCTCTCTGTCCTTCTACAGAGTGTCCCCAGGTGTAGGAGGGTCCTCACACACACTGACACACATCCACACCTTCTGCACCACATTCACCCAGGAGGACCTCCTCCCTGGGTTTGGGTTCAGGTCTGATTCTGTTTCTGGTTCCTCAGTGTCTCTGTGTGGGTTGTAGTTTATGATCATCATCTCACCGCCAAACATCCCAAAATTATGTCGCGCGCAACTAACACATCCGTTAATTAAAATATATATAATATATAATCAGGTTATGATATATATATATATATATATATATATATATATATATATATATTATATATATATATATATATATATTATATATATATATATATATATATATATATATTATATATATATATATATATATATATATATATATATATATATATGTGTGGTATATACAGTATACTACAGTACTACATCACCATGGTAACAACAGGCTCAGTGTCAATGTCCCCTTTATTCATGTCACAAATATTACCTGATTGTATGTATGTGTATATATATCATTATTGTATTGATCACCTATTGTTGATGATCGGTTCATTACTGTATTGATCACCTATTGTTGATGATCGGTTCATTACTGTATTGATCACCTATTGTTGATGATCGGTTCATTACTGTATTGATTACCTATTGTTGATGATCGGTTCATTACTGTATTGATTACCTATTGTTGATGATCGGTTCATTATTGTATTGATTACCTATTGTTGATGATCGGTTCATTACTGTATTGATTACCTATTGTTGATGATCGGTTCATTACTGTATTGATTACCTATTGTTGATGATCGGTTCATTACTGTATTGATCACCTATTGTTGATGATCGGTTCATTACTGTATTGATTACCTATTGTTGATGATCGGTTCATTATTGTATTGATTACCTATTGTTGATGATCGGTTCATTATTGTATTGATTACCTATTGTTGATGATCGGTTCATTATTGTATGGATTACCTATTGTTGATGATCGGTTCATTACTGTATTGATTACCTATTGTTGATGATCGGTTCATTACTGTATTGATTACCTATTGTTGATGATCGGTTCATTACTGTATTGATCACCTATTGTTGATGATCGGTTCATTACTGTATTGATCACCTATTGTTGATGATCGGTTCATTACTGTATTGATTACCTATTGTTGATGATCGGTTCATTACTGTATTGATTACCGCGTGGCAGTCGCGTCTCTATCAGAGAAATGAATATTCATGAGCAAGCTACAACCTTTGCCTTTATCAAATCTATTGATTTATTTTTCACCATGAGAGGAAGTGACTTTAAGATCTTCCATAAAGTTTACTAAGCAGCTTTCACTAAGATTGAATTTGTAATTTGAAATGTATTTTAAATAATAAAAAAGTACTCCAATATGTTTGATATTTTGGACAACGTTTGTGTCCTGCTAACCCCTACCTGCTCCTTCATCACATGTCTCTGTACTGTCTAACCCCTACCTGCTGCTTAATGACCTCTCTCTGTACTGTCTAACCCCTACCTGCTCCTTAATGACCTGTCTCTGTACTGTCTAACCCCTACCTGCTGCTTAATGACCTGTCTGTACTGTCTAACCCCTACCTGCTCCTTCATCACATGTCTCTGTACTGTCTAACCCCTACCTGCTCCTTAATGACCTGTCTCTGTACCGTCTAACCCCTACCTGCTCCTTCATCACATGTCTCTGTACTGTCTAACCCCTACCTGCTCCTTACTGACCTGTCTCTGTACTGTCTAACCCCTACCTGCTCCTTAATGACCTGTCTCTGTACCGTCTAACCCCTACCTGCTCCTTAATGACCTGTCTGTACTGTCTAACCCCTACCTGCTCCTTAATGACCTGTCTCTGTACCGTCTAACCCCTACCTGCTCCTTAATGACCTGTCTCTGTACTGTCTAACCCCTACCTGCTCCTTAATGACCTGTCTCTGTACTGTCTAACCCCTACCTGCTCCTTAATGACCTGTCTCTGTACTGTCTAACCCCTACCTGCTCCTTAATGACCTGTCTCTGTACCGTCTAACCCCTACCTGCTCCTTAATGACCTGTCTCTGTACTGTCTAACCCCTACCTGCTCCTTAATGACCTGTCTCTGTACTGTCTAACCCCTACCTGCTCCTTAATGACCTGTCTCTGTACCGTCTAACCCCTACCTGCTCCTTAATGACCTGTCTCTGTACCGTCTAACCCCTAGATGGCATCACATCATGTCTGTGATGTGGAGAACATTTCAGCTTATTGATATCCAAGCTTTGGATATGAGAGGTTTTTGATATGTTTATATTTATATATTTTTGATATTTTTGATATTTGATATGTGTCTCTCATTGGTCCATTTCATCACTGCGTGTCCCACCTGAGTGTTTTCCGGCTCCATTTAAGCAATGCAGCTCAGGCTTCACTTACTTTTGCACATACAAAAGTTGGCAAATCATTTGCTTTAACAATTGATTTTCGGAAAATAAAAATGTGGAATTTATAAACAGACATCTGTTATTTCATATAAAAAAATACTGGTATTGATGAAAATGAATTAATAATGTTTAAATGAAATCAAATTTGAAAAGGCTCAAGAGGTTCACATACTTTCAAGCAGCACTGTAGCCTTGTGAGGCCAAATACTTTAACATTGTCATCCACATTGTAACTTAAAAATAAAACATGCTCTGTATTTATATAAGTGAACCACTAAATGTCACAAAATAATTTTACATTATCATTCACAAGATAATGCTTAAAATATATCACTTTATGTTACATCTAGATTATATGGAACCTTTTGAATTAAATTACAAACAAATAGCTTTTCCCTGATATTCTAATATTATGAGATGCACCTTTATGTGAACCACTTAATGTCAATAAGTGCTTATTCTGCTGCCCAAAACTTTTAATGCTGACAGATAAATCCCAATTAGGAATGTCATTTTCACAAAAAGTAATCAGTTCGGAGATCGGCCGCCAACGGGTCGCAGTGTCGAAGCCGAAGGCTGCTTGTCCAGCCTGGCGGTCCAGACCACATCAGGAAGATGTCGGGTCTGCTCAGCTCCACTGGCAGTGTGGGATAAACGGTTGTCTTTCAAGTTCCCTCTGCACGCAATAGGATAGCGCTACAACCAATCAGAGCAACGAAGAAGGTGACGTAGTCATGGCGACGGCTCCGACTACGTCATTAATCAAAACTCAGAATACATATTTATTTTCGAGGAAAGACTTCAGTAGCCTGGCTCCGCCCTCCGACGTACTTCCGCTCAATTTTCATTTCCCTTCAGTACTAGGTCTGGGTATTCGGCATATTCGCGGGTTTTCTCCCGGTAAAGTTTTACCGGTCCAATCAGCGAACAGGAGGCGCGGCCTGAGAACAGTGACGTAGAGGTCGTGCGCGAATTTCAGTTATTGAGCGGAAGTACGGAGGCGGGCGGAACCAGGCTAATGCTAATGCTCACTGCATCTGCCGTGTGTATACTGCGCGCAACGTGGTTTCTGGCGCATGAAATACGTCACGACCAAACGTTAGCGATTGGTTATGGCAGATTCGGAGTGGCACTGGGCAGAGCCAATAGTTTTAAACTTCAACAGAGCACCTGCCTTCAGTTAGTTAACAATTGTCAATGGTGAGTGGCCAGACTCTCTGTACAAATGAAATGTAGTACGAGAGGCTGGTGACCAGGCTAGGACGAGGTGCCGTTCTTTGTTCTTTTCTCAAACAAAATGTTAACTTCAAGTCTTGAAGAGTCGGCCAAAGCCGAGTGGAGAGACAGCCGTTCGCCAGCAGCAGCAGCCGTTGTTTACCTCTAACACGGAACCGTCGCAACTCTGTCGTCATGGTAACCCGGCTTCCGACTCCGCCCCTCACGCTGTGATTGGTCAGACATACTTGGTGTTCCCAGCACCAGAAAGCCGACGGAGCCGTGCTGACCCACCTAGCTGCAAATACATGTGCTGCCACTAGGGGGCGTCTGGAGCTGTAATACATGTGCTGCCACTAGGGGGCGTCTGGAGCTGTAATACATGTGCTGCCACTAGGGGGCGTCTGGAGCTGTAATACATGTGCTGCCACTAGGGGGCGTCTGGAGCTGTAATACATGTGCTGCCACTAGGGGGCGTCCTGGAGCTGTAATACATGTGCTGCCACTAGGGGGCGTCTGGAGCTCTAATACATGTGCTGCCACTAGGGGGCGTCTGGAGCTGTAATACATGTGCTGCCACTAGGGGGCGTCT
>JAOPHQ010005967.1:0-12717 GCA_030340625.1 Merluccius polli
ATACTACTACTACTATACTACTTCTATACTACTACTACTACTACTACTACTACTACTGCTACTACTTCTATACTACTACCACTACTATACTACTACTACTATACTACTTCTATACTACTACTACTACTACTACTACTACTACTACTACTACTGCTACTACTACTACTACTTCTATACTACTACTACTACTACTACTACTACTACTACTACTGCTACTACTTCTATACTACTACCACTACTATAATACTACTTCTATACTACTACTACTACTACTGCTACTACTACTACTTCTATACTACTACTACTACTACTACTACTACTTCTATACTACTACTACTACTACTACTACTGCTACTACTACTACTACTTCTATACTACTACTACTACTACTACTACTGCTACTACTACTACTGCTACTGCTACTACTACTACTACTACTACTACTGCTACTACTACTACTACTACTACTACTACTGCTACTACTACTACTACTACTACTACTACTACTGCTACTACTACTACTACTACTACTACTACTACTAAGCCTTAATATGGCAGATCAGTACATGGCTGTCATCTGAGTGAGACTGACAGGTGTGTATAATATACACACTCATAAGCATGTGTGCATATCATAGTGTAACACAATATCTGTGTAGATACTCTACACTCTGTGTGTGTACGCTATATTTACATAACCCTGTTTGTGTCTGTTTGCGTGTGTGTGTGTGTGTGTGTGTGTGTGTGTGTGTGTATGTTAACACATTAAAGGGTTAGTCCTGATGTGTTGCTAACAAACAGAAAGGTTAGTCTCAGCTTTAGCGTTAGCTTCCAAAAGGTAAATATCATAATAATAATAATGATGATGATGATGATGATTTTAATAAATAAATAATAATAATAATAATAATAATAATAATAATAATAATAATAATAATAATATTTGTATATATATATATATATATGTTCTTAACTGAGTGAATGTATTGAATGCTAACTGTAGCCACTCAGCTCGTTAGCATAGCAACCGAGGACCGTACACACGATGACACAGGATAGCCTAGCATGGCTATATTCTCTCTGGTGCTATGTCTGCTATGTTTACTACCAGTTACTCTACACCATGATGACAGACAACACTTAAGACGCCAGAGAGTTAACTTGTTAGCCGCTCTCTTGCCCCCCCTCCCTGCGCCCACTATTTAGTTTCCCCTTTTCCATCTTTTTTATGTGAATCTGAACAAATGTTGACTTTCTAGTTTGTAGGCGAGAGAGCGGTTCTTCATCATTATTATCACGATTCATCGTTGCAGCGTTTGCGTGTGTGATCAAGTGATCTTCATGTGGAGGTCGCAGGTCAAGTGAAGGAACAGTTGAGAAGACTTTAAGTTGCGGCGATAGGAGAGTCCATGTGTTGACTGAACTGAGAGCAACAGATGTCTGGCTAGCGCTCGCATTTCACCACCCACCACCCCAACGACCAGGGGTTAGGCTAAGGTCTTCTGGATATGGCTGGTAGGTTAGAGTAGAGAGGGTTAGGCTAAGGTCTTCTGGATATGGCTGGTAGGTTAGAGTAGAGAGGGTTAGGGTAAGGTCTTCTGGATATGGCTGGTAGGTTAGAGTAGAGAGGGTTAGGCTAAGGTCTTCTGGATATGGCTGGTAGGTTAGAGTAGAGAGGGTTAGGCTAAGGTCTTCTGGATATGGCTGGTAGGTTAGAGTAGAGAGGGTTAGGCTAAGGTCTCATGGATATGGCTGGTAGGTTAGAGTAGAGAGGGTTAGGCTAAGGTCTTCTGGATATGGCTGGTAGGTTAGAGTAGAGAGGGTTAGGCTAAGGTCTTCTGGATATGGCTGGTAGGTTAGAGTAGAGAGGGTTAGGCTAAGGTCTTCTGGATATGGCTGGTAGGTTAGAGTAGAGAGGGTTAGGCTAAGGTCTTCTGCATATGGCTGGTAGGTTAGAGTAGAGAGGGTTAGGCTAAGGTCTTCTGGATATGGCTGGTAGGTTAGAGTAGAGAGGGTTAGGCTAAGGTCTTCTGGATATGGCTGGTAGGTTAGAGTACAGAGGGTTAGGCTAAGGTCTTCTGGATATGGCTGGTAGGTTAGAGTAGAGAGGGTTAGGCTAAGGTCTTCTGGATATGGCTGGTAGGTTAGAGTACAGAGGGTTAGGCTAAGGTCTTCTGGATATGGCTGGTAGGTTAGAGTAGAGAGGGTTAGGCTAAGGTCTTCTGGATATGGCTGGTAGGTTAGAGTAGAGAGGGTTAGGCTAAGGTCTTCTGGATATGGCTGGTAGGTTAGAGTAGAGAGGGTTAGGCTAAGGTCTTCTGGATATGGCTGGTAGGTTAGAGTAGAGAGGGTTAGGCTAAGGTCTTCTGGATATGGCTGGTAGGTTAGAGTAGAGAGGGTTAGGGTAAGGTCTTCTGGATATGGCTGGTAGGTTAGAGTAGAGAGGGTTAGGGTAAGGTCTTCTGGATATGGCTGGTAGGTTAGAGTAGAGAGGGTTAGGCTAAGGTCTTCTGGATATGGCTGGTAGGTTAGAGTAGAGAGGGGTTAGGGTAATGTCATGTTCTGTCAAATTGCTGTCGAATAAAACGATTTTGACAGGGTGCAATATAGTCAGTGTGACGGGCTGTTAGTTTAATGGCACCAGGAGTTTCCTACCATCTAGTGACCCTGCTTGTGTGGTCCCGGCTTGAGCGCTCATACAGACACTCAACAATACAAGAGAGTGGGACGCACGCACTGGTCCGTATTTTACAGATAACAAATATTTATAGATACAAAATATTAATAGATACCAAATATTTAGATATCAAATATTTACAGATTCCAGATACTGACATAATGATTCATGTGGTTTTGTTGACCAACAGCATCAGTGTATTGGGGTGAGTGAGGGAATAGTTTAACTAGTTTGGCTGAGCACACTGTGTGGATGGAAGCCCAGTGAGGACATTCCTGCTGGCCACAAGCCGGCCATTTTGTCTGTGTGAACACACTTTCTATTTTGTTAAGTATATCGGGGTGTTCAGGGTTATGGTTAGGGTAATGGTATGGGTTTAGGGTTTTGGGTCTAGGGTTAAGGGTTTAGGGTTTAGGGTCTAGGGTTTAGGGTCTAGGGTATAAGATTTAGGGTCTAAGGGTTAAGGGTCAAGGGTCTAGGGTTTAGGGTTATGGTCTCTGTTCTGCGGTTTAGGTTCTAGAGTTTAGGGTTTAGAGTTTAGTATCTAGGATCTATGGTTCAGGTTCTAGGGTTTAAGGTTGGGGGTCTAGTGTCTAGGATCCAGGGTCTAGTCTAGGGTCTAAGGTCTAGGGTTTAGGGTCTAGGATCTAGGGCTTAGGATCTAGGGTGTAGGGTTGAGGGTTGAGGGTCTAGGGTTTAGGGTCTAGTCTAGGGTCTAAGGTCTTAGGTCTAGGGTCTAAGGTCTAGAGGTTAGGATCTAGGGTTTGGGTCTAAGGGTTAGGGTTTGGGTCTAAGAGTTAGGGTTTGGGTCTAAGGGTTAGGGTTAGGGTCTAAGGGTTTGGGTCTAAGGGTTAGGGTCTAAGAGTTAGGGTCTAAGGGTTAGGGTCTAAGGGTTAGGGTTAGTTGTCCTCACCTTGATACCGCCCATGCGCTGCTCTCCTCTGAACTCCTTGCCGTTCTTCAGCCAGTGGATGGCGGGCTGCGGGTTCCCCAAGGCCATGCACCGAAACTTCACCGTGTTGGCGGCCGGGATGGCCAGCAGCTTCTTGTCCATGCGGTCCGGCCGGCTCCAGTACGGTGGCCCTGAGAGGACACACAGCACACCCCTCAACATACACACTTCACAGTACGGTGGCCCTGAGAGGACACACAGCACACCCCTCAACATACACACTTCACAGTACGGTGGCCCTGAGAGGACACACAGCACACCCCTCAACATACACACTTCACAGTACGGCGGCCCTGAGAGGACACACAGCACACCCCTCAACATACACACTACACAGTAATCAATACACCACTTCATGAAACTACATCCTGACTGAATAAAGGTTGGAGTGTTCAACAGAAAATAGAGCGGTTAACTTCAGCGTTAACACAACCTGAAGCCACGCCGTCAGCTCATCAATCAAACTTTATTTTTTTTAAAGCGATTTTTAACAACACAAACATGAAATAAATAGAGTTGAATAAAAAACGCGGTACGTATCGGTGGAGAGAGCGAGAGAGGGAGTCTTTGTTCCATGTGAGTGTAGGGGGGCGAGCATGGCTCACCTCCTAATGTGCGTGTGTGTGTGTGTGGGTGTGTGTGTGTGTGTGAGTGTGTGTGTGTGTGTCTAAGGACAAAAGCGAGAGATGGTTGACCGACCATCAGATGTCTCTTTTACTTTCTGAGAGAGAGAGAGCGAGCTAATTACCATCTCAATGTCTCTGAGCCTTTGTGTGTGTGTGTGTGTGTGTGTGGGGGTGTGTATGTGTATGTGTGTGTGTGTGTGTGTGTGTTTATGTGTGTGTGGGTGTGTATGTGTGTGTGTGTGTGTGTGTGTGTGTGTTTATGTGTGTGTGTGTGTGTGTGTGTGTGCTTTCTCCTGAGTATCTCAGTGCCACTTGAGTTCATTTAGGAATTATATTTTACTATAAAGAGTGTTTGGATGTTAGGGTGTGTGTGTGTGTGTGTGTGTGTGTGTGTGTGTGTGTGTGTGTGTGTGTGTGTGTGTGAAGTGAAGGAATAAAACTGTTCTCTTCTTCTGTGGTTTCTGTCTGGCGTCAGCCACCCAGAATAATTACAAACAGACCTCCACCTCCTTCTCCTCTGTTCTCCTCCTCTCCCCTCCTCCTCCTCCTCCTGTTCCTCCTCCTCCTCCTTCTCCTCTGTCCTCCCCCTCCTCTTTCTCCTCATCCTCCGCCTCCACCTCCTCCTGCTCCTCCTAACCCTAACACCAAACCCATCTTCTTAGAAAGCACGCCACCATGTGTTCCATGCTCAGCTCCCTCTTTCTCTCCCTCTCCCTCTCCCTCTCCCCCTCTCTCTCTCTCTCTCCTCTCTCTCTCTCTCTCTCTCTCTCTCTCCAGTCTGAATGTCGCCTACAACTGCTCCTCCTAAAGACTACAACCACAGAGAGAAAACTACAACTGCTCCTCCTAAAGACTACAACCACAGAGAGAAAACTACAACTGCTCCTCCTAAAGACTACAACCACAGAGAGAAAACTACAACTGCTCCTCCTAAAGACTACAACCACAGAGCGAAAACTACAACTGCTCCTCCTAAAGACTACAACCACAGAGAGAAAACTACAACTGCTCCTCCTAAAGACTACAACTACCCAGAGAAAACTACAAATGCTCCTCCTAAAGACTACAACCACAGAGAGAAAACTACAACTGCTCCTCCTAAAGACTACAACCACAGAGAGAAAACTACAACTGCTCCTCCTAAAGACTACAACCACAGAGAGAAAACTACAACTGCTCCTCCTGAAGACTACAACCACAGAGAGAAAACTACAACTGCTCCTCCTAAAGACTACAACCACAGAGAGAAAACTACAACTGCTCCTCCTGAAGACTACAACCACAGAGAGAAAACTACAACTGCTCCTCCTGAAGACTACAACCACAGAGAGAAAACTACAACATCACAGCTATCACCAGCTCGCTAAAACCATACATTTGATTGAGTTTTAGAATCAGTCTGCCTGTCTGTCTGTCTCTGCCTGCCTGCCTGCCTGCCTGCCTGTCTGTCTGTCCCAGCAAAGGTCTCAGAGGACGTTGACCTTGCTAGAATGCTACGTGTGCAGTGCTAGGTGTGTAGCCTGGTACACCTAGCCGCTGGCTAATTAGCGGTGGCTTAGCGGACGCTACACAGCTCTAAGGGTTTAGCATTTCTTGGCTAATCCCTCCAGCTTTGGCCGGTCATGAGGCGGGCTAGCGGAGATTAGCTCCTCCACCGCCACACTGAGCAGCTCTACCAGGCCACTGCTGACGCACGCACGCACGCACGCACACGCACACACACACACACACACACACACACACACACACACACACGCTCTAAATTAGCAGACACACACAGTCATATATTAATAACATAACTATCTGGAGGAAGTTCAATGTACCCACAATGCTTTGGGGTTGGAGGTAAACACGCTTCCAGTCTCAGATCAGCTGTGAGAGATGAGAACCTGACAGATTAGAAAGAACGGTTACCTGCATCATCAGGCTCTTCATCATACTCTTCATCATCGCCAGAAGACAGAGAGTCTGTAGGAGAAACAAACAGAGCAGAGATAAATGCACTGTCAACATATCAATATATTTAATATGGAGAGACAGAGAGAGAGAGAGAGAGGTAAGACAGAGGGAGAGAGACAGAGGGAGAGAGACAGAGGGAGAGGTAGAGAGAGAGACAGAGGGAGAGAGAGAGAGAGAGACGGAGAGAGAGAGAGAGAGAGAGGTAGACAGAGAGAGAGGTAGACAGAGAGAGAGAGACAGAGGGGGAGAGAGAGAGAGAGAGAGAGACAGAGGGAGAGAGAGAGAGAGACAGAGGGAGAGAGAGAGAGAGAGAGAGAGAGAGAGACAGAGGGAGAGAGAGAGAGAGAGAGAGGTAGACAGAGGGAGAGGTAGACAGAGAGAGAGAGACAGGGGGCGAGAGAGAGAGAGAGAGAGAGAGAGGTAGTCAGAGAGAGAGAGAGAGAGAGAGAGAGAGAGAGACAGACAGAGGGAGAGAGAGAGAGAGAGAGAGAGGTAGACAGAGGGAGAGGTAGACAGAGAGAGAGAGACAGAGGGCGAGAGAGAGAGAGAGAGAGAGAGAGGTAGACAGACAGAGAGAGAGAGAGGTAGACAGACAGAGAGAGAGAGAGGTAGACAGACAGAGAGAGAGAAAGAGAGAGTGAGAGCGAGAGAGAGAGAGGGACCTCCAGAGCAGTGTGTGTGAGAGACGTGTGGTGCGTCACACTCTCTCAGATACAGTGTGTGTGTGTGTGTGTGTGTGTGTCAGATACAGTGTGTGTATTGAGGAGATGAATGAGTCCACAGTTCTGCTAACCAAACATTTCCAGACCAGGAAGTCAGGGAACCATTACAGCGCACGGCACACGCACACGGAGACACACAGAAGCACTCAACCACACACGCAAATAGACTACACACGCACACGCACGCACGCACACGCACGCACACGCACAGTGACTAGGCAGGTTGGGAGGTTATGAAGGTTAATAGTTTTCTACGATGTGTTCAGAGGTTGGGGTTCGAACCCGCGGCCGACTAACCAGAAGCAGCTGCTAACAGTTAAACTAGCCGGGCGGTTACAGCTGGACTCCGAGTTTTACTACTTACTCCTCACCTCCTCACCTCCTCACCTCCTCCCTTCTCCTCACCTCCTCACCTCCTCACCTATCCTCTCTCCTCCTCCTCTCTCTCCTCCTCTCTCTGCTAGTTAGCAGCTAATTAGCAGCTAGTTAGTAGATAGCTGTGGTAATCTCTGATGGTTTTAGAGTCTCTTATGGTCTCTCTACTGGTCTCTATACTGGTCTCTCAACTGATATCTCTCCTGGTTTCTCTACTGGTCTCCCTACTGGTCTCTCATGGTCTCTACTGGTATCTATACTGGTCTATCTACTGGTCTCTATACTGGTCTCTCTACTGGTCTCTACTGGTCTCCCTACTGGTCTCTCATGGTCTCTACTGATCTCTATACTGGTCTCTATACTGGTCTCTCTACTGGTCTATCTACTGGTCTCTATACTGGTCTCTATACTGGTCTCTCTACTGATATCTCTACTGGTCTCTCTACTGGTCTCTCATGGTCTCTACAGGTCTCTCTACTGGTCTCTATACTGGTCTTTCACGGACTCTCCTGGTCTCTCTACTGGTCTCTCCTGGTCTCTCTACTGGTCTCTCATGGTCTCTCATGGTCACTCTACTGGTCTCTACAGGTCTCTCCTAGTCTCTCTACTGGTCTTTCCTGGTCTCTCTACTGGTCTCTCCTGGTCTCACTACTGTTCTCTTCTGGCCTCTACTGGTTTATCATGTAGTGTGTGGATGAGGCTGCTTGTTTCTGTTTGTTCACCTCCTGTTCCAGCTCCCAGTGTTTCATAATCCCGGCATGAGAGGAATGTTAAGAGGGATCAGATCGTGTTAACGTCGTGGGTTTAGCGACAAACCCTGTGAACACCAGCGCCACGCCACAACACGCCAACACTACCAACAGGGGGGGAGGAGAGGGGGAGTGTTGACAGAAATAAGGGAGGATGGGACGATAGGAAAAGAGGAGAGAGGAGGAGAGGAGAGCGGAGAGAAAAGGAGAGGAGAGGAAAGGAGAGGAGAGAGGAGGAGAGAGGGGTAGCACTACACCATGAGAACCATAGCGTACTGACACCAGGAGAACTGTAGGGTACTGACACCAGGAGAACTGTAGGGTACGGACACCAGGACAACTGTAGGGTACTGACACCAGGACAACTGTAGGGTACTGACACCAGGACAACTGTAGGGTACTGACACCAGGACAACTGTAGGGTACTGACACCAGGACAACTGTAGGGTACTGACACCAGGACAACTGCAGGGTACTGACACCAGGACAACTGTAGGGTACTGACACCAGGACAACTGTAGGGTACTGACACCAGGACAACTGTAGGGTACTGACACCAGGACAACTGTAGGGTACTGACACCAGGACAACTGTAGGGTACTGACACCAGGACAACTGTAGGGTACTGACACCAGGACAACTGTAGGGTACTGACACCAGGACAACTGTAGGGTACTGACACCAGGACAACTGTAGGGTACTGACACCAGGAGAACTGTAGGGTACTGACACCAGGACAACTGTAGGGTACTGACACCAGGAGAACTGTAGGGTACTGACACCAGGACAACTGTAGGGTACTGACACCAGGACAACTGTAGGGTACTGACACCAGGAGAACTGTAGGGTACTGACACCAGGACAACTGTAGGGTACTGACACCAGGACAACTGTAGGGTACTGACACCAGGACAACTGTAGGGTACTGACACCAGGACAACTGTAGGGTACTGACACCAGGAGAACTGTAGGGTACTGACACCAGGACAACTGTAGGGTACTGACACCAGGAGAACTGTAGGGTACGGACACCAGGACAACTGTAGGGTACTGACACCAGGACAACTGTAGGGTACTGACACCAGGAGAACTGTAGGGTACTGACACCAGGACAACTGTAGGGTACTGACACCAGGAGAACTGTAGGGTACTGACACCAGGACAACTGTAGGGTACTGACACCAGGACAACTGTAGGGTACTGACACCAGGACAACTGTAGGGTACTGACACCAGGACAACTGTAGGGTACTGACACCAGGAGAACTGTAGGGTACTGACACCAGGACAACTGTAGGGTACTGACACCAGGACAACTGTAGGGTACTGACACCAGGACAACTGTAGGGTACTGACACCAGCGCGGGCTACCTACCCGTGACCCGGACCGTGTGGTTGTGCAGCAAGGCGTTGCCGTGGGCGAGGAGGCAGGAGTAGACCCCCGAGTCGGCGTAGGTCACGTTGACCACTCGCAGCCCCCGCTGAAGGACCCGCGTCCGGTTGCTAGGCAACAGCTCCAGGCCATCCTTCAGCCAGAGGACCGGCTGCGGTGTGTCGTCTAGAAGACAGGGGATGTCCAGGCGGTCGCCTGCCGCCAGGACGTAGTCCGCCCCCAGACCCACCTCGCCAGACTCATCTAGAGGGCAACACATCAGAGCAGGGTTATTACTGTTATTCATGTATTCATATTTATTATTCATATTCATTGAGTTCAGGCGGCCACTGGAGTGACGTCTTTGGACTAGGGCCGCACACCCAAACTCAAATATATAATCATATATATATATATATATATATATATATATATATATATATATATATATATATATATTGCTGTTATTAATAAAGTTGATATGTACAGAGAACTTCGCCTCCTCAAATCCTAAAAGTCCTGTGTGAGTTTATGAGGAGTTTGAACATGAGAGAGAGAGAGAGAGAGAGAGAGGGGGAGATTCATTTCTCTCACTTAAACTTCAATTTCACATCACTGCTGGGAACAGATGACAAGAGAGACATTCTGACACACAGACACTGTCTCTCAGGCAACAGCACACACACACACACACACACACACACACACACACACACACACACACACACACACACACACACACACACACACACACACACACACACACACACACACACACACACACACACACACACACACACACAGTGATTTATGAGGGTCCAGCCTGTTGACCCTGAGAGGCTGAGCTGTTACAAGCTCTCACCCACACCCCCCCCCCCCACCTCACCTACACCCCCCCCCCCCACCTCACCCTTTCCTTACCCTCCCTCCCCCCACCCTCCCTCACCTCACCCTCACCCTCACCCCCACCCTCACCCCAACCCCACCTCACCCTCACCCCCACCAACACCCAGACAGAACGAGAGGAGAGGAGAGGAGAGGAGAGGAGAGGAGGAGTGGAGAGGAGAGAGGTGAGCGGGAGAGGAGAGAAAGGCCCAGTGTGGAGCCCAGCCCCCCCCCCCCCCCCCCCGCCCCTGTGAGGGAGGATATTTAGGAGCTGCTGTACAGGGAGCTCATTCAGGAGTCCCTGATCTCAGTTGGTCTAACGTGTGGAAACACAACAATGAACCATGTGTCAGAATATGTGAGGTGCTACACAGCAGATAACCCTCAGCTCACAGCCGACACACAGAAACTTCTAGACGTCTACTAATATTTATAACGCTACTGTAGTAGTAATGTACTAATATTAATAACGCTACTGTAGTAGTAATGTACTAATATTAATAACGCTACTGTAGTAGTAATGTACTAATATTAATAACACCACTGAAGTAGTTCACCATATATATTAGTAATGTACTCAGAGTCTTTTCTAGCGATAAGCAATGTAAGCAATGGCCCTTTGAAAAACAAATGAATAAATACATTTGGTCAACTTTTTTGGGTGTAAAATTATTCAGTGATTTTGATCCTTATATAAATCTCAAAACGCGTTCAAATTGAGCTTTTTTGCAACATTGCTGATTCCCCCCAGGACACCCTCTACATAGTTTGGCCTCAGCCACAGTGGTTTGGGGGGCATTGGGAGAGAAGTGATGGATACGTTAGTCTTGTATCTAGTGGAATGGACTTGGCAGAAATATAATATAATATTCATAAGTATTTTTTAATTAGCGTATAATCCCATGAAAATAAGGATCCTTGTGTTTTCATTACCTTAGAATGAGCCCTTTATATCTACATGGGGAGCGGGTCCTCTTCCACGGAGGCCGCCATGTTGCACCGCCATATTACTACAGTAGCCCAGAACGGACAAACAGCTCTAGAGAGGACACGTTTTTAATTTTTAATCATAATCGCTATCTTACTTGTAAGCTATGAGCTATGGTTTTAAAGACTAAATAACAAAATACAATTTATAAATCTATCACTTGACACTTATATATATATATATATATATATATATATATATATATATATATATATATATATATATATATAATACCTGCATCTTCTGTTGCTGCGTTCAGCTCTTTGAGGTGCAGAGTGGGAAGGGGAGGGGGAGGGGAGATGAAAAGATGATCTGAATAAAATGAATTCAGTTTGATCCTTCTTCCAGAATGGATCAGGTGGTGTGTGTGTGTGTGTGTGTGTATGGTGTATACATATATATGTATATATAATACATATAAGTGAAATAATATGACTAGCTAGTCAGCTGACCTCTGACCCCTAGTATGACCTTAGCATGACCTCAGGGTGTAAGGTCACTGCCCACAACCCCCCTCCCCCACAGCATCAAATGAACTTCGGTAGCTTGTGTGTGTGTGTGTGTGGCTGACAGAGACATCAAAGTCATAGAGAATAGACAGCGCACACACGCACACACACAGTAATAAAGTACATTTTAGTATATCTTATCTTAAGGAGTTTCGATCGTATCGGCCGCTTGATTTATGTGAATCAAACTATTGTTGTTTTTACAGTGTTGTGAGTGACAGTGACGTGTGCGTGTGTGTGTGTGTGTGTTAAACAGCAGCACATGTGAGGAGGGGCACACTCATTAAACATCACAGCAGTGAGACAGGGAGACAGACAGAGAGAGAGAGAGAGAGAGAGACAGAGAGAGAGCGCTAGCATACAAAGACACAGCATTCCTGTGCCAGAGCCTATCTGCATAGTGTGTGTGTGTGTGTGTGTGTGTGTGTGTGTGTGTGTGTGTGTGTGTGTGTGTGTGTATTTGGAGTGTTTACAACTTGCCATCTGTTTGCATCTGCCAGCAACACAAAACACTCTTCCAACCGATCAGGCACACACACACACAAACGCACAAACGCGCACACACACACACACACACACACACACACACACACACGCACGCACGCACATGCACACACTGCAGATAGAATTGTGTGTCCCTCACTAGTCAACAGCAGGTCAACGTGTGTTTAAGTCTGAGGAGGAGAGGAGAGGAGAGAGGAGAGAGGAGAGAGAGGAGAGGAGAGAGAGGCAAGAGAGGAGAGAGAGGGGAGGAGAGGAGAGGAGAGGAGAGGGGGGAGAGGAGAGGAAAGGAGAGAGGAAAGGAGAGGAAAGGAGAGATAGGAGAGAGGAGAGAGGAGAGAGAAGAGGGGAGAGAGGAGAGGGGAGAGGGGAGAGGAGAGAGAGGCAAGAGAGGAGAGAGAGG
>JAOPHQ010005976.1:0-47500 GCA_030340625.1 Merluccius polli
GCCAAATCACTATATTTCCTTGTTTAAACTGTACTGCAAGATGCCATTTCTAACCAAAACATGTGTGGGTCTAGGTAAAAGAATGTGTTTTCCTGAAAACTCTCAAAATGGATTTAATGCGTTTTGGAAAAGAGCTCTTCTAGGGTAGGCCTATAACAACATCATAAACAAAACAAATGAATAAAAAAAATAATTAAAAAAAGGCAAATAAAATGTAGGCTAATTGTATGAATTAATTCAAAAATCAGGCTTACACGTTAGACCTACAAGATACTTCTACATCGCCCTCCCTGGCTTAATTGTCAGCTTTTCCCTATGATTCAAAAACCTCACCTTACCCACTCATGACCTGACTTTGTGTTAGTTTGAGCTGCAGTCCATGCTGATCCACTGCGACCTGACGCGACCCGAGGAGGCCTGCAAGGACCTGGCAGGCACCACAGCGGTAAGCCTGAAGCAGCCATCATAGCCTCATTTTATACCTTTTTATTACACATTTGATCAACGGATATGTCATTTGAAGCGACAATGAAGCCGTTTTGACCGTTTCCATTTGACGCCTATATTATAGCCCCTTAGTTAAATCCCCCGCTCCGCCTCGCGATACGCCGCGTCCCTCCGGTGGCTCCTCCCCCCGATGACCATATATGGACTCCCGTCCAATCACCCCCCCCCCCCGCCCCGATAACCGAACAGCTCATGAATATTCATGAGCGTGGCCTGATGGCCACGGTACCTCGGGACGGGTCTGATAGCTGAAGCCAACTCAGTTGAGTTTGTCTGGTCCCGGGGGTCCTGCTCCTTCCGTCTGGTCAGCGACACGCGGAGAAAGCACTAGACTAGGACTAAGGTAGACCCTGTCCAGTAGCCGGGGAGAGGAGACCATGGTCTGGGCCCTGGGTATCCGCGGGCCACTTGTGCTGCTTGCATGCCTGCATATTGTCCTCATTTGCTCCGCTCAAGTAAGACTTTATTTTTTGTTGTTGTCTGTGTCTGTGTGTGTTTGTCTGTGTGTGTTTGTCTGTGTGTGTTTGTGTGTGTGTGTGTGTGTGTGTGTGTGTGTGTGTGTGTGTGTGTGTGTGTGTGTGTGTGTGTGTGTGTGTGTGTGTGTGTGTGTGTGTTTTTGTGTGTGTGTCCCTCTTTGCAGATTGAGGAGACGGCGGTGCAGGTGAGTGAAGATGCGGCCATCTGTATCTGTATGGTTTTCCCACAGTGACTTTTATCCCCCCTGGAAGTGTTGTTGAGCATGATGAGCATATCATATAGAGGACTAGGGACGCACGACCTGACACGAAATGACTCGAGATGGACCCCCCATTAGGGCCCACAGCCCCCCCCCCTGTACGTCCTGTAATGCAAATCTATTGCTTTTAATTGCTTTAAAAGCAATAGATTCAGGGTAACTTTGAATCTTGAATCTTTTGGTGTCATGTCATATCAGCGCCTCGCATCCCCTTCTGCTGCTCAGAGCCATTGGCTGCAGGTGAGGGCTATAAGCCAGCGCACCTGTTCCCATCTGGCTGTTTTATTTTTTGTATTACTTTTTCCTGCATAAGTGATGCAAGAACAAGAACACAACGCGGGACAGTGAACCTGCGTGTGATCCTTTTAAGTCTTGGTTGAAACCGATGTTCATTATTTGATTGTCTACACTTCAGAGGGAGAAGGGAGCCGCCGGTCCCCCCGGACCTGCAGGTGTACCGGGAATTAATGGCGTTGATGTAAGTCCTTCTTAAGGGAGCAGATTTGTTTTTCTTTTGTGCTGCAATGTGCTTTGTAGGCCTAAAAAAATAACCATATTGTGATAATAGTTGTGTCCAAAAGCATTGAATGTCGCTGTGCCATTACAGGGGCAGAGAGGTCCAGACGGCGTGGACGGATCCATTGTAACTATAAATGCACCAACATCATTACATCACAACACACATGGTTTTGTTTCCCCCCCCCCCCCCCCTTGCGTTATGAGCACCATTTGATGAATTGCCCTGTGGGGACTCAGGTCATGTTTTATGTTTTTTTTTCAGGGACCTGATGGAGATGCAGGTAAACCTGGCTCGGCTGGGTTGCCAGGAAAACCCGGGGCTGACGTGAGTGTGTTGTTGTTGTTGTTGTTGTTGTTGTCTATTTTTTGATCACTGTTTTAATGTCGATCATTGCGTTGTTTTAGACGGGTATAGTGTGGCGAATTAGGTCTGGCTTCAGCACGTACAAATCCAAGGGCTGGGTCGTGGATCTATGACCCACCCACTGTATATGCTTAATATGTACTTGCATGTATTCCTGCAGGGGCGATCAAATGTCCCTTTTAGAAACACATCTCTAGGTTGAAGTGTGCAAGGGAAAAAAAAGCAAGGAATCCCTTAAAGTGGGAAGAGTGCTCATTTCCTTTTGTAACAAGGCACTCGGGGCTTAAAATCCTTTTGCTTGAGAAAACAGCCCGTTAAAATATTGCTGCATTCGAAAGCATTGAGTGCTTGTGGATAACAATAACACAATAATGAACACAATGCATGATACGATTCTCGAGTCGTGCCCCTCCGTTATACAGTACATTACTAAATATATCAGCGGCTATCCATCGTTTCCATCGAGATAATGCGCGGGACCTCGCAGCACAATGGCCGTATTGATGGCCGTTGGAGTGCTGTGTTGAGAATCCTCAAAACAGTGTGGAATGATACCTTGTCAATGGGTTTGTTTGAGGAGCGCCTGGGAGGAATGCGGCCCTTCGCTAAATACGCCCTCACTGACCGCACATAATAACACAACCGTAGCGCTTCTGCTGTATTCTCCGCACAGTGAGTCTCCGTGTGTGTGTGTGTGTGTGTGTGTGTGTGTACTGTGTCCTATGTGTGTCTCACTGGTGTCGAATGTCTCAAAATGACTAATGGACAGGGCCGGCGCTCGGGTCGTTTATCACAATGCTGCAAAAAGGGGGAGGAGTAACCGGGTGAATATCCTGATGTGAATATTGTTAACGCTGTTACTCCTCCCCCCGCCTAGCAAGACATTTGTACGTTAAGAAAAATACGTACTAAGAGGCCAAAACATTTCGAGTAGTATTTACAACAGATTGTCTCTACTGCACCCATTCAGGAGAACTTGGGGACACTTTAATTCGCTTTTAAAATATTTCGCTTGGAGAAAAAAAAGAGCGAGATTAGGGATCCCCTTTGCGGTTCCTCTTTCACCTTTTCGGAGGGCAGTGAGCGTTTGTGATGATGTATTAGTAAGGTGTGATGTCCCCTCCTCTGCAGGGTCTGACCGGGCCCATTGGAGACGCCGGGCCGGACGGTCCCCCCGGACCCAAAGTGAGTGACTAATGAGCCCCTTTTCTTCTTCCCGTCCCCTGGACTTGTTCACGGTGCAGCGGTGCCCAGCCGCCACGCCGCTGGCATTGCGGCAGGAATTACGATGCGTGAAGCAATTCCTTATGACAAATGAGACCTAATCCGCCAAGTGGTTGCCAGTAATCTCTGTGGGGAACGAGGCCCCGCCATTGGTCCTCATTAAAGATACACATTGCTAGGTCAAGAGTACCCAAGCTCAGTCATGGGACCTGCCAGAGGAATGCTAAATCAGCCCTCCCCAAGACCCCAGACAGCTTTATTTTAGCCTCAGTGTTTTCACCTCAACAGAGAACAGTAGCAATTATAAAATAGCATGTTGATGTATTGGATATAGTACAATGAAAAGATGTGTCAAATAAAGGAACAACATTTAGAAATATAAATTCCTATGGCTTTCTTTTCCCGTTTAGTTTAGGATTTTAGCTGCTGGTTCCTTTTGTATTGCAAACAATGCAAGGACATTTTCTTGTCTTTTATCTCTAGGGAGAACCTGGCAAAGCTGGACCGCGTGGCTCAGCGGTGAGTTAAAACACACACTCTCTCTCTCTCTCTCTCTCTCTCTCTCTCTCTCTCTGAGCATCCATCACTTAACAAAGAGATTGAATGATATGTCCTTCATTTTTTTGATGCCTTAATTGCATATTTCTCTCCTCAGGGTGTCGGGCCAGATGGACCCCCTGTGAGTCATCTCATTTATCTTGTAGTGTATGTTACAATAATAGGACGTTATGATACAACAGATGCTCATGAGCGTAGTTGTGTTAGAGCCCTAATTGATGAACACTTCAGTTAATTGTGTCTGTCTTTGATCAGGGGCCACCTGGGCCCGGAGGACTTCCGGGTGAAGTGGGGAAAGTGGGGCCACATGTGAGTACCCAGAGACAGGAAGTGACTTCTACCGCCTCAACGGGTGACCCATTAATTAAAAAAAAAAAAAAAAAAAAAAAAAAAAAAATATATATATATATATATATATATATATATATATATATATATATATATATGTATTCATACATATAAGAAGAACATAACAAAAATATAGTTCTTCGATGGGACTAATTTGGGTGTCGAAGCAGAAAGTACAGTACAGTACAAAATGTAAAACAATACACACATTTTACAAAAAAACAAACAAGAGAAGATATATGTAAACATTATTGCCAGATGAGGTAGACATTATCGACAGTTACATGCTACGTTATTGAAACTCTACATTATTGACCATTATACATAAGTGTCTAAGTGACTTAATTATACATTTTTTCACCCTATTGCTTAATTTGAATGCATTCTGCGTGTATGTGTGTTTTATTCATGTCTCCTCACTAAACCACAGGGAGACATCGGTGTGAGGGGTCCCCAGGGGCCTCGTGGAGCGGTCGGGCCCCGAGTAAGTCTACCATCGTCTTATGTTCCACTTACGCCTTGTATGAGTGTGGAGGTTATGTTTTAAAATGCTCTGACTAGTGTGGTGGCATCGTGAGTTATGCATTATCAGTCGCCTCTGGCCTTACTGTGTGTTTCTTGTTGTTCTGTCTTTCTTGCATTTGTTTTTAAGGGTGCCGCTGGGATGCTTGGTAGCACCGAGATGGTAAGAGCTTGCTGTCAGATACACATTCACATACTTATTATGCATGTGAAATGAGAACTAGTTTGTAACGTGTTTTTAACATTTTTATTTAGTGCCCCAACTCCTGTCCGTCTGGTACCTCAGGTCATCCCGGGCTCCCTGGAATGAAGGTAAAGCATATCCCCCCCCCCCCCCCCCCCCCCAAAAAAAGAAAGATACCCTGATTCAGATTTTTTTTTCTTCACAATTGTATGCTGTTTGTGTGCTTAAAGCATTTGCACCCCCTTACAGCAAAACAAATTAATATCTCTTATATTAATATTCATAGGGCCACAAAGGAGTGAAAGGAGAGGCAGGAGAGCCTGGTAAACAAGGGCACAAGGTAAGAAAGCATCATCCTGTAGGGCCTGTTTAACACTAGCAGCAGGCATCATGTGTGTGTGTCCATTGGAACGACAGACAGATGGATCGCAACCGGAATCCGTCCACTGAAATGCCTCGGTAACCAGAGCAGGGGGAAACCAACATCTTGCTTCAGATAACGCACCGCATTCAAAGTCACGCACTTGAGTTAATGAATAGTTTCTATACGTGAGACATACATGCTGTCTGTGTAATGCTTCAGAGGCGCCCACTATCGCATGGAATATGATTTATATACAAAATGCCTTCACACGGACCACGCGTAACGTGTTCATATGCCATATAAATGGTAATGAGCTCTGGAGGCCCTATCTCCTCTCATCACCTCCTGTCACTTTATGATTTACCGTCTGTCTGCTGCATGTCTCTGGGAATCGTGTTCTCGGAGGATGAAAATGACGCCCTGGAAAGAACCTTGTTACGCCTTTTTTCCACTGTTCATTCACAAATGACCTAAAGATGTATTCTCTCTCGTGGCAGCAGGATTAAGACAGATGCCGGCTTGAAAGCGTGTTACCCGGTTATATGGAAGGGGAATATTTATTTTTTGATGAAAGCATTTGAGATGTGTGTCCGTAAATCAATACAAAGTTGAATTAGTCAGCTGTTGAAGTTGGACGGACGGCATACACACTGTGGCATGTTAGGTAAACTGTCATAACCTCAGACAGGTTATTAACAACAACAACAACAAAAACACACAATAGTTCATACAACAATAAACTTAAAGATCTTAGAAATTGTCTGATATCCACAGTGTGATGTCGTGACTGTAACATAAAGTGTGTACTGTTCACTACAAACATACGCACCATACAATCATTGGTGGGAAGCATGATGAGCCCATGACATGGCACAGTGTGGCGATGTTCTAGTGATCTTCACTGTCATGATCTTGGTGATGTTGTGGGTTTTAGGGCGAGGAGGGAGACCAGGGAAGTCTAGGCGAGGTCGGGACCCAAGGACCAACAGTAAGCAAATCTTCTGCTCCAAAAACACAAATTCATGTATTTTTCCAAGATGGACACCCCACTTAGAGCCACACTAGTCCCATACTTCCCCTCTCATCTTCCTCTTTGTGCAGCATGCCTAATCTCTCTTGTACTGTAAGTGGCTTTGGATAAAAGCACCTGCTAAATTACTAAATAGTAGAAGAGTCCTCCATGCTGTTGTTGTGGTTGTGAATCCAGGGCCCTCAGGGACACCGCGGAGCCACGGGCATGATGGGCCCCAAGGGAGAGAGGGTAAGTGTTTCTCTGTCCCCTTTCCAAGTGCACCGCCACCCCCATTCTAAGTACATTTGTGACGATTTATGTAAACGAAGGCTGTGTACAATTATTTACCCTTTTAATTAAGACTAATAATGAGACCACTTCACCCACTTCTCCGGCAGGGCTTCCGAGGACACGACGGAGACCCCGGTCCCCAAGGGGTTGCAGGTGCTATGGTGAGTTCTGCCCCTGATGTAATGGTTTGGTTTGGTTTGGTGTGTTTGTTTTCAGTGAATGTGATGTAACCGTCTCCTGTTTCCCATGTGTTGTCTCAGGGGGATCAAGGCCAGAGAGGTGTGATGGGGGAGGCTGGACCTAAAGGAGAAACCGTCAGTATTATCCCACACAAACATAAACAAACATAAACAATGATAATTATGTGTCATTATTATTTGTACATAATTAAAAGAAAAGCTTAAGTACCTTAGAAGCTATTTCATTTCAAATATATTGGCAACTGGAAATCAGTCGAAGAATGTACTTTTTTTGTCTTTCAGGGCGTACAAGGGACAAGAGGAATTACAGGTCTTCCAGGGCCCAAGGGAGAGGGTGTAAGTGTTTTGTTATCAGGCAATTATTCTCCTTTTGCTTTCTGCCCTATATATGTTATGGTTGCCAGATACTCAGTGGTGTTTGTCCTGTTGATACCCAGGGCCTGCCGGGTGTGGATGGGCGAGAGGGAATTCCTGGAATGCCAGGAGGAAAGGTAGGATGTGTTTCAATCTTTGTCATAACAATCACTGTATTTGGGGAGATACCTTTTTATATTTTTTATCAGGAAAATATTATTGCTAATGTTATGTATTAATATCTGTTTGGCTGTAGGGAGGTGTTGGAAAGGCGGGAGTTCCTGGGGAGGTCGGGCTTCAGGGACTTCCTGTAAGTATGACCTTTGACCTCAAGCCATTCAATACTCTCAGTGATTGCATGCACCTGGGAAAAGCACTAACACTAGAATATTATTTTTCATAATATCTGCATTATATAGTTATTATGATCATGAAATTATAACAAGGTTAACCTTTTATTTTTAATCAGTATATTCAGATTAATACTCCATTTCAGCCCCCCTTATTGGATATGAGATATTATACATTTGCACCATACTGCTTGAGATAACTTACTTCTGGGGCAGGAAAAAAAATGGGATCATTGATCTGATAAACATCACATTAGCGAATCAATGAGCAGATATGAACTAACTGACCTTGGCAGTGCCTTTAATGATTTTGAGCAGTGATTATGTGATTTGACCACAGAAAATACTTTGTTAACAAATGCTAATGTGGATGAAAAGACGAAACAGCCTCCGAGCTGTTTGTGCCCGAGCCCAATGCAGGCCTCTGATGATAAGGTGGTGCTGATCGAATCTGGCCTCGCTATTACAATCCACGGCATAAACTGCACTTCAATGGACATTATTTCAAACTGGAACTGAAGCTTTTTGTTTTTTTTATAATGCTGAGAGAAAAATTCATCGTTGTTGTTTTTTATGTACATCAAACTTTTCTTCTTCCTATTTCTTTTAGGGGTTACCTGGTTCACATGGACCAAAGGGATTAGGTGGACCAAAGGTTTGTCAGCCCCTCCTTTGTCTCCAGGAATATTTAAATTGTGCTACCTTTCTACCGTGCCCAGTGAAGTGTTCAAAATGACAACCATGTTTTGTTTTCTTCTTTCCAGGGAGAGGCCGGGCTGCAGGGCTTCCTGGGAACAATGGGTTCTGCAGGGAAATCAGTAAGTGTGCCAACACTCGTAGAAACCTTTATAAGAGACCTGGTGGTCCCCCCTTTTTAAATACTACTGGGTCACACGGTCACCCTCATTGTCCCACCACAGGGAGAGCAAGGAGAGCCAGGAGAAGTGGGACCTATGGGGCCAATCGGACAGTCTGTAAGTCCCTCTTCCTCTCTTTAAATGGGTTTCTATTGTGGCTATTGGTTCATTGTTTTCTATTGTTTTTATTGAGTTGTTTTTCTTAACTTCTTCCAGGGAGATGTAGGGGAGCAGGGTCCTCTGGGACCTACAGGAAAGCCAGGTGCAAGGGTAAGCACTTCTCTAACCTCTTGCACCAACGCTGTCAATTGAATAAAACATTGTTTAATGTATTGGTATTGGTGGAACAGCATGACAAATTATTTGAGTCTATGTCTAGCCATCGTTGTTTGTCATATATATTAGAGAGCGTACTCAATATATTCAAACATTTTTAAGCGTATAATTAATGGCGGAGAAGAAAGGCTTTGCTGCTCATTATGTTGAGTCACAAAATAATCCAAAAATATCCAACTGCCCTTTCACTTGACTTGACTTGATAATTTCTAGCAAATGGGTCCGGTTTTATAGTGGGTCTCTTTCACACAGAAGCACAATAACGGCTTTCAACGATGTGAGGAATAATTAGCAGTGGTATTTATGATGGTTAACAAACAAACAACAACAACATAGAAAACAAAACCAGAGAGGAATGTGCAGAAACAGGGGGAGTCAGAGAGAAAGACGGGTCCACCGGCTGGTATTTTCTCAGAGAATAGGCCAGGAGGGGATCTCGCCTGGGCTCTATTTTCACAGTAAGAGGAGACTCTCAGGACCGGTTAGCCGCCCCGGCTGAAAGAGCCCTCTGTTCTCCTGGCATTCCTCAGGCAGACAGTCGCTGATCAAAGGTGCGCGCAAGCCCGGGGTACGGGGTACACAAAACATGGTCAAACCCCTGTACCTATAGCAGTGCTAAAACAGGTTTGAGGATAATGAAGCGCACACTGAATACATGCATTCACCTGTAAACGTATTCCACTTTCTTTCTTTTTCATTACTATCCTGCTGAATCAATTTGACATTTTATTCATAGAATATATCCCAGCTCATACTCATCTACTCATCAAGCCAAGGTGACTTTTCTATTGCTTGTGAAGAAAAAAAAAAAGAGGGAAAAAAGAGGAAAAACGAGTCAAACGTTAATTTTCGGTGTAAAAAAAACCGCAAGGTGACTCGAAACGTAATGGTCCAGCTCGGATGTGGTCTCACACTCACTCGGGGGAATTGTGTGCTGCTGTCTTGCAGGGACCTAAAGGTGACCTTGGTCTGCCCGGAGTCCCTGGACCTCCAGGCCTGCCCGGAGTGAAAGGAGAGCGGGTAATAGCACACACACACACTCTAGATATCTTTACAGCTATGCTAGTGCACTGCACTCCCAAGCCAACACTAGATGGACATAGTGTATGTTGGTGCCGCACAAAGTACCGCACAAGACCGTAGACCCAATATTCTCCATTAAGATAACATGGAGGTCATTTAGATATCTTATATTTCAACTGTATTTGACTGTATTTCTTTTGGTTTTTTTAAGGCCTAGCATTCAAGAAACTGATTATTGGCTCTCTCTAGTGTTGCTAATATACAAACATTAATAATATAATATCAAATGTTTCTTTCGACTATTCCAGGGAGAATCTGGTGAGGCAGGACCAAAGGGTGAACAGGTATGGAAATGACAACGACAAGTAGTAAACAGTAATGCAGTAGTGGTTGAAACACAACTGAAAGATTGCGTTTGATCGCTGAAACGAGAGATATATTTTTGTTAATAGGGTATACAAGGTGCAGAGGGTAACCCCGGAGACAAAGGAGATGGCGTAAGTTGATGCATAAACATACAAATCAATCACTTATAATAAGTGACATTATCATACGCAATATCAACACCAGCTTTGGGGACCATTTTCTCGTTGATGGGATTTTCTTTCGCAATCATTTTCCAGGGTGACGCAGGGGAGCTTGGTGCCAAGGGAGATGTAAGATCCAATATATGAAATCAACACACATGCTGTTCCATTATCTGAGATTACTCGCAATAGAAAATCAATTTGGGGTTATTGTTGTGTAATAATAACAATTTTCTCCGATCTGGTGCTTTGAAGGTTGGCAACCCCGGTGAGCCAGGCAACAGAGGACCTGAAGGGAGCCGTGGCCAGCCTGGCATCGAGGGCCCCGCGGGGACACCCGGGCCCCGTGGCATGCAGGGAAACAGGGGCGTGCCCGGCGTCCGTGGCACACAGGGTCCAGCGGTACGGATAACTTTGTGTTACCGAGCAACAGCCTTTAGTAAAATGGGTCATGGTGAAAATTAAATGAACGCGCACACAGAATTGAAACTAACTGGGTCATTGCTCCGACAAGGTCTGAGTTAGACTAAACTTTGGAGACCGGAAAATATATACTGAAAATATTTTAATTTTAAATGTCTTTTGAATGTTTTCAACTTCTAAGTAATGGTGGAAATAATGCTGGAGAACAAAAAAAGGATTATGTTGAATTACAAAAGAAAATGGCAAAAAAATCCAATTGCTCTTTAACTTGACTTTTTTAGTCTAGTTTTAAAGTTGATCTCTTTCAGACAGATGGATGATAATAATGGATAATAGATGCTGTCAACAAATACATAAAGACAATGGAATTAATAGTCAATAATTAGCATTGGTATTGAGCAATAGTATAGCATACACATGCAGTGCAAGATTCATGTTTTTTTTTGTCCCATCCAGGGTAAACAGCCCAGCGATACGCATATCCGCCAGGTTTGCATGCGAGTCATGCAAGGTAAGATATCTATTTATCACTTCCTTGTCCCTCATGCTTTTTAATCTGTCTGGGGATTACACTATCTCACCCGATACCCCTCACATCTCCACTACCCAACCGCTTTTTTGTGTGTGATTAAAACATCATCCAAGGTACTAAAAACAAGGTCTCATCACAGGGGGGGGGCGGGGAGGTATGATATGAAATACGCTTCAGACTTTGTTTGTATGATGAATGAAGGAAGGATTTATTTTGTTGTTTTTTTCCAATCCTCGAGGCCTCAGAGATGTGCCATCGAAGGAGGAACCTCTGTTCCCCTCTCCTCGCCTCCTCTCTTCTCTCCTCTCTTCTCCTCGCTGCTCCTCGCTGCTCCACAACTCATCACCAAACTCATGACTTTTTTATACCTCCCCCCCCACCCCCTTGTGCTGAAAAATTAATTTCACCTCCAGCAGACCTGCACTTCTCCGCTCTGAGCAAAGAGTGCCTCGGAGAAGAAATCTTCACAAAAAAAAAAATAAAAGAAAAAAATAAAGTCAGTCAGTCAACCAGCCATGAATTTTTATTAGGAAGCCCAGAGCAGAAATCTTCAGTGTAAAATACCATCCTGGAAACGCCGCCCCCGCACACCAAAATTCAGATAATTTACCCTTTATCTCTCAGCGTACATCTGTGTGTGTCTAAAGTAAGCCGCCGGGGCCGACTCAAATGAGAGGCTATTTTCTTCATTCAAATCGCTGAGGTCGTGTGAATGAAGGATAAAGTCACACAAGAGCTCAGGAGGACGTCATGACCAGTAGCCCCGCTCTGTCTCTGTCTCTTTATTCAAGATCTGAAGACTCCCATGGCGCTGATGGGGAGTATAGGCAGTAGAACCCGCCGGAGGGTTATTCAGGAAATACTTATTCACTCGCATGCGCGCACACACACACACACACACACACACACACACACAGGATTTGACTGGTGCTAGGAGAAAGATGACTTGTGATACTGACTAGCAATGTCTCGATTTCAAATGACTAAGTCTTCAACTTAAACTCTGATGTGTTCCCCAATTTATATCAAGGATTCGAACAACCCAAGCCCCTTGCACGTTCATATATTCAACCACCTCATTGATTAAGATGCAATTGTAGCTCTAAACAAATGTTTTGGAGTCGGGTCAGTCCAGTGTATCAGTGAGGCTGTAGTAGAGATCAACGTTTGTTATTGTCAGTAAAAAAAATAATGCCAGCAGCAGTATCACCGGGTGAAAAAAAAAGGCATATGTTAACTCTTTTTTTCCCCTTTTGTTCTCACCCCAACAGAACAGCTGGCCCAGTTAGCTGCTAGTCTGAGGAGACCAGAGTCCGGTATGGTCGGCCTGCCGGGCAGACCGGGACCCCCTGGTGTTCAGGGGGCCATGGGAGACAATGGCTTCCCTGGCCAGGCGGGCTCCAGAGGCCTGCCGGGTCTCAAAGGTCCTCCCGGGATGCTCGGCCTCAAAGGACCCAAAGGTAATGTGTGGTCACATGTCACTTTTGATAAGGACTCGTTTTTCTGATGTGTGTGTGTGTGTGAGATCTTTTATGTTGCCAAGATGTGCTGTTATTACATATAATAATAAAGGGATGTGTGTGTGTGTGTGTGTGTGTGCCTCTGTGTGTGTATACGTGTGCATGTGTGCATGTGTGTGTGTGTGTGTGTGTGTGTGTGTGTGTTCGTGCGTGTGTGTGCGCGCATGTGTGCGTTTGTGTACGCGCGCCTGTACATGTGTGTGTGTGTGTGCGTGTGTGTTCTGCAGGTGAAATGGGCGACCGAGGTAGCAGGGGCTCTACTATGCGAGGGCCCAAAGGCCAGCCGGGGGCTCCAGGTCTACCTGGTGAGTATTCACATGCTCGTCTACAGATTGCACATAAACACCTCATCCACACCTGTCAAGAGTCTCATACGGTTTCCCCTTATGCCTCTTTCAGGTGAGCCTGGGAAGCCTGGATACGGGCAGGACGGACGGGACGGGGAGAGGGGCCCCCCCGGGGTGCCCGGACAGCTGGGCGTACCCGGGCCCCCCGGCTCCGCTGGCCACAACGGATACTGCGACCCCTCGGCCTGCAACCTCCAGGCGGGCGCCGCCCACCAGTCGCTGGACTCCAACATCAAGGGCCCCGGGGACAACTAAGAGCCACTCTCGGAGGAAACGCAAACTCAGAAAAAGAAAAAAAAGATATAAACAAACCAAAACAACAACAACCACGACGACGACAACGTCAACAACATCGACACCGAGACTGATGGATATCTCTGTTCTCCAGAGCACGCGGCGCTCTCCGGGGGAGTCCTACCCATTAACCTGTAGCTTCATCATCACAATGTCTTTTGTGTTTTGTTGTTGTGCTGTCGCCATATCTCCACCGAAGGGATTGTCTCCAGCAAAATGAGCAAGTGTGGCTACAGAATACATCATGATGTGGTGCTTTTAAATGGGTTTCATACATGGGTGCTCACGTTCTGGGCAGACACATGAAACGTGAAATGTGTTTGTTCACTTTGATTCTACTCCTTGTACTGCATCATGTTCCCTTTGTCTGGTTCTATTTATGTTTTTAAACTCAGTAAACATTTTTATTTGTTTTTTAATGTAACATCTCTGCAGTGCACAAAGTAAATCGGACCTGGGACTTTGTTCACCACACGTGTGCCTTATCAAATATTTTGTATTATGTACCAAAGACAAAACCTGCTGAACCCTTAAAAGTGTTCAACTGTAGTTCATAAAAACAACTTTCTTTTAACCCTGAAATCCTCCAAATAAACTTGGAGAAATGGTGGTTGTCATCAGGCCCCCAATGACTAATGCATAACTGTTTGCTGTAAATTGTTTCAAATGTGGTTGGTTATTTTTTTTAACCTGCATTTCATCCTAGTGAATGTAATATTTCATCTGATTGTACAGAAGGGGAAGCAGGAATGTTAATGCATTTATGGTGACATTTCAGTTTCAAGTATTGTTTCAATCTAAGACCTCCTTTGTAACATTTTAAAGATTAATTTATCAATCTATTATCAAGATGGAGGGATACTTTGTGAAGAAAGACGAAATGCAAAGCAATATTAAAGTAAGTTGTAAATTGTGTTTTTTTCCCTGTTTGTCATTCTCACAAAATAAAAGCCAAAATGACAAGGCTAATTGAAGTCAAGCTAGATTCCTTACATCTATCACTTCATCTGCAAATATTTGTTCATGATTGAATGGGTGAATGTATGTATTGTGTTATCTTTTTTCAAGTATTTTGCAACATATAGTATTAAACACGATAACAGATACACGTTATTTTCTTAAATTAATTTATTAACTTAAAATATAATCTTAACATTCAAAACAGTTTTGTGTAAAAACTTGGAAGCAACTGATCATGCAAAGAAATAGTTAGCAATGTAAAATGAAGAAATTGTTAACTTTAAGTTAAAAAAAAAACCACCTTATGGTAGGCCTAACCTACAGCCAGTGCCGTTTCTAGGCATATGCGGACTATGCGGCTGCATAGGGCCCCGCCGCCACCAGGGGGCCCCCCACCCCCCCCCCCACCCCGTTGGCAATAGGTCCGGGTGGGTTATGATCGCGCTCGCACCCCAACCCCCCCCCCCCGCCCCCCCCCGGTCAGACATGATAACATAAGGCCCCCAAACAGCTAGAAACGGCCCTGCCTACAGCATAACTGGTGTTGCAAAAATAACAAATAAAAAAGTTCATGAAATACAGAACAATATTTATCCTTATGATGTAAGGCAGATGCTAAATGAAGACCTTTATGGAATTGTAAAAATAACCAAATATTTTGTAACAAAAATAGTCTATGAACCAACATATTGGGCTCATAACCTACAAGAGAGAAAGCCACCTATTCCCTTTTCAATGTCACCAGTTCACTGATTATATTATGAAGACGATATCATGAACCATTCAAAGTACACACATTGAAATATAAAGTTATAAGGAGGGCTGATGTTTTTTTTCAAAACAACAGGCCTTTACCACAGAGGTGTACTATAGTTGGGGGCGAAAACAGTTGTAGCTCATTAAGTTAATGATGGGTCTGTCGGCGTGCCAGTGCCCATAAATAACATCATGAGATACACCTGCTTCACCCCCACTATTACACCTCTGTGATAAAGCCAAGTTATCTAGGCATGTGGTAACTAAAGATTGAGGTAGATACTTAGCAACACAAAGAAGTCAAACTTTCATCACACACACACACACACACACACACACACACACACACGGTTAGTTGTCGAAAGCTTTGTGAAATAACATCTAGGACAGCTTTACAGGAATCAGACAATAACAGAATCATCACTGACATTACTGACCTGACATGCCATGGAAACATGCTCAGAGATAAATAACTTAGATCTAGCTTTTTTTTTTTAAATAAATGCTATGGTCACAATGCGAGAACCATAGGATCACTGTTATGACACACTTTTCAAACAGGCTTCACAAATGATGAAGAACTAAACGTTTGTTATATTCGTAACTACGACATGGGACTAGTTTATGTTCAAATGCGCCGTTTCTGCTTTCCAAATAATTGAATTACCAAGTGTGATGCAAGACAGCCATGAAAATAATCTTGCTATTTAAGATGTAATTTTGTATCTTCCCTGTAGGCTACGTAGCAGAATTAAGACACATGACAAATGCCAATAATATATATATTCCAAAGAAATTCTATATATGAGCTAATTTTTCCCCTGCAGTATAAAATACCAAAGCGCTGGTACAGATCAAATATCTCTGCAAGTTTATGCTCAACATTATTGAATGTACAGCAAATCGGGTGCATAAATTCTTCCTTCCAGCAGGGGGCTCTTTCACATCACAGAATATGTCTGCAGTGGTAATTCCATTTTTTCTGCCTAATGATCACATCAGTAGCCCCACCCTTGCATGTAATACATGTTTAAATAATACCATGTTTAAAAGCAAAGAAGCATAAGTCGTTTGTGTATAACTGTGAGTGTATAAGTCAAATAATAAAAACATTTTGTGTTAGACTTCATGTTCTCAGAAAAAAAATCCCAATAAACCAAAGGTTTTCAATAAACCTTTCAATATAAATCACAGCAGAAAAAAAAATCCCACATAAATTAATAAAGAAAAGGACAAAAAAGGTCAAAAAACCTGAAACCTGAAAATACGACGGTAAAGCTCATCTAAAAGGCTTTGAGGGCCAAATTCTGAAGAACAGACTGAAGCTCTGGCTTATTTAACCTTTGCAAACCGTTTTGCATACACGACAGCAGGGAAACTATACGCAGGCACCTCAAGTTAAATTAAGCCACGACAGACTTTGCAAACTGTTCTTACTGTTTCCCAGTTCTTAAACAAATGTGATTACCAGTGCAGTACTATTATTACGAAAAGTGTGTTGTACATTTGAATTCCGACAGCACACATGTCGCTTCAATGCCTACTCATGATTGGCTGTCAAATGTGAATGTAAAGCTTAAATAAAACATTTAAAAATCCAGTCTTAAGATGAAACACGTTCACATTTATATCAAGTTCAACAAGTAGAAAACCGGGTGTCAGTGCCTGATGTACAGAGAGCAGTGATATAATGAAATAAAATAACTGTTCAAGTAGATTTGAGAAGAGTAAAGAACTAAAGTAAAGTAAGAACTGCTGAAATGGACCCAGCAGTACAGTGAGTACAGTAAGTTATGTGCTACTGGTGGAAAATCCTGAAAATATACAGACTACAAACGGCGGAGGAATTATAGCAGAACACAATGTAAACAATAGTCTGTGTACATCCGCTTCTGAAACAACGTGATGATACGTTATCTGTGCGATAACATACAGCCAGGAAGCTTAAATGTATCGTTACAAATGCAACTTGCTTTTGCGATTGTATCTTCAGGTCCCATTATTCGGCCCATGAAACAGGAGATTTAAAGGAGCACTTATTCCACTGCCCAGGGCTAATTCATAGACGAAGGCCTCACCAGTGTGTGAGTGTGATACTCCATCACTTCTATAAAACACACGCAGCATGACACACACTGCGGTCTGCTCACGAGGAACGCTCTGCACAACTGGAGCTGCTGCTGCTGTTGTTGTTTTCTGCGTTGAGTTGTATATAGCAACGATTAAAGATGTGATGTTATTCAAATGTTCCCGCTGAAGGCCATTTGATCGTATAGATACCAAACGATTCTTTCTGGCGGTTTTTGAAAAAAATAATAATTGCAATTGTCACCCAAGCTCTATTAACATTATAATGGATATCCATGCAACATTACACTTGTTATTGTCTACCACTTTAAATAGCTATGCACTCTCCTATCATAACCATATCCTGCACTTTGGTTTGCATATAGATTCTTACATATGTTTAACACCTACACATTTAAACATCTGAAAACATTGAACTCGCTCTCGCTCGCTCGTTTTTGGGCACACGCTAGGAGAAAGGACATGCGAGGAGAATAGAAACACATAAACACACACACACACAAACATATTTACACACACACACACACACACACACACATAGTTGATTGGTGGACAGATGAATGCATAGCCATGCCAGAAAAAAACAATCTCACAATGAAACGTGTCTCATGGCATTAACAGACATGGTGATAATCAACATGGAATGCATTATAGATCGCAGCAGAGGTTGTGAAGAAATACAATAAAATCAATAAAAAAATACAGCATATCAAAAGAAAAATTATTAAATATTTTCTATTGCTGTTAGGTTAACACACACCCACACACAAAATAAAAAAACCTCCACCCCCTCAAAAAATAATACAAACAAATAAAAATTGCAACCGCCGTCAGCCGCGGTGAAATGTTGTTATGAGATCGTGTCTCCATGAACCATATGGAGGCTCCTCTTTGTGGGTTTCCTCTGACTGCACTTCAGACCAGCTTAGCCGTTACGCCGGCTGTGCGAGGACGGAGGGATGCAGTCGCTGTGGTCGCACCTCCCAGGAGGCCCCTGAGGACCAGGAGAGCCGGGGAGGCCTGGAGCAGACTCACCCGCTGGGCCTGGGGACACAGGAGTGAAGGAGAGAGATTACAAACTAAGTGATTATTTTGCAGGGAAAATGGGATTTATAATATTTTAGGTAGAGGTGAGACATCTCGCTCAAGGACGCCCGATGATACAGGTTTGGCCGTGGACATGGGAGCTCGAACCCAGTACCTCCCGGCTGGGAGCCGACCTCACCTTAGTCACAAACCTGCCTATACGTTGCATTGTGATAACTGAATCTATTCCCATCTCAGTGTACTACCTGGTGGGCCGGTAGGTCCTGGTTCTCCTGGTAAACCCAGTCCAAGCTGGCCACGCTCTCCTTTCTGACCTCTGTAACCTGGGGAGACAAAAGACTCTGATTGGTCCAAGAGTAAAAAGTGTTTAAATGGCAAGAAGAAGAAGAAGAAGAAGAAGAAGAAGAAGAAGAAGAAGAAGAAGAAGAAGAAGAAGAAGAAGAAGAAGAAGAAGAAGAAGATGTTGTCAGTAGGATTAGTACAAATGCCAGTGTTTTTCCATTGAGGTGCTCTGTAAAGGTGAGCATGAACTTTCCCCTGAAAAGACCAATCTTGGGCTCCATCTAGGCAGCGTAAATAGATTACTTTCTCCATGCTATGGCCCGATGTGAAGGCTCAATCCCACGCTCTCGTCGCCGCTCAGACTACCGCAGCACCAACAGCGGATGCCGGCTTGAAATAGACCACTATGAATTCCCAGCTCTCGGGCGCCAGTCCTTTGAATAATACAAGGCTCGCTGACACGCCGTCAAAATACACATCATCAAACAAAGTTGCCTGCCTTTGTCTTGTGTGGACTGAAAGGCAGCAAGGGTTTGTTTGGCCTCCGCTGTCAACACCGAGCTTTGAACATCTCCCAATTACAACAAAGACGATCCGTGTCAACTAGAGGTCAGACTGGGCTCAGCAAGGGGCCTCGGGGTACAGGTAGGACATAAATAAATAACTAAATACATAAATAACTAGAAGAGGAATAACTATGCATTCAGACGTAATGTTGAAAGTACAAGCGAAATGCTACATCCCTCGACGGACATGTTTACTATTTTGGCTGTGTCCCATCGTAGGCGCTACTGCTGTAGTGCCCGTCATGTCGCTAGATGCCCAGGCGTTCGCACACTTGAAATAACATCATCCAAAAATAAACAGCGCTAAAAAGTGATCAAATCAGGCACATGCTCGTCATGTAAAAAGACATGAAGTCCACTGGGTGGCAAACACACATTTATGCACGTTTCTGACGACTCGCTTGCCGGAATATGTACACACACACACACACACACAAGCTGTAGCGTCACTACATGCAAACTCATACCAAGAAAAAACAAAAACGCATTTCAGAGGTGGCAGCAGCATACCCATTCATGAGTCAGAGACTCGAGACCAGCTGGCTCGGATGAAGTGAATCAGCAAATGTGACAAGTATCAAGCCTTGCACCCCCCCCCCCCCCCCCCCCCCCCCCCGCCCCCCAAGGGAAGGAAATGCTCCAGCAATCACAGGGGCAAAGTGGAAATCAAAGAAAAAGAAAAGGGCTTATAAACACTCAGCCTTAGAACAGAGAGAGAGAGAGATACAGAGAGAGAGAGAGAGAGAGAGAGAGAGAGAGAGGCTATTCACACATTTGCCACAATAATGAGACTTCTCTCAAAAGTCAGTGGCGCCTCGGGCATTTCATCGGCAGAGGTGACGGTCCGTACCGTTAGCGAGGAAAGGAAATACTGGATATCATACAAGGAAACAAGCTATCAGAGGTACTTGAGATTGGTGCACTCACTGAGAAATCGAAAAATGCTGTAGCGTGTCTTTACAGGGTGTGTATACACACTCTCTCTCTCTCTCTCTCTCTCTCTCTCTCTCGCTTGCTCTCTACCTCTTTCTCTATTGAAAGTGAATTGCAGCAAACATTTCTGGAGCCATCATTGTTGTGCCACAGAGTCCAATGATACTATCGCTGCTGCCACAAAGCATTTCCTTGGTAGCTGGTTGATAGCATGGGAGTTGATGATATATTGTTGCTATACTTAACAGGATAGCAGCTCTTCAGTCATGGTCTTTCTGGCAAATCAAAAAGCACACTAAAGCATGAAAGACTAATAGCTGTGGGGTGATATTGATCAGCACAAGGCAGAGAATGGGCCAAATAAACAGTATCCAGCCGGTAATTATATTTAGTTGTGTAATAAAGCATTTTCAAAACAAAGCATTAACAAAAACATGTTTAACTTAGCTCAGGGTAACAATGAAAACAAAAAACAAACACAACAAACCAATAAATAATGTACATGAACATAATGATATATAATAACAGACTAATAACGGAGTCTTATCAATGACAATGAAAAATCTTAAGGCTCATTAGGATTATAAATCTACACTGCATTACATACTATTTAAACATATATAATAGTTAAATAAGAAAAAAAAATGACTTTGCTATATTCTAACAGGTATCGATAATTGTAATATCATACTCCAATTGAAATGGAGACAAAAACAAAAACAAATGCAAAAGAAAGTTAATATTACAGGGGGGACATTTTTCACCATAAACTAGTCAATTTGGCATATTGGAGAACGTCAAATTGAATTCTCGAGGAACGCGGTCTTCGGTGGAGGATGACTGGAAATAATGAGGAAATATTATCCCTAAACTTTCCAACTGAGAGGCGGTATTGGAGTCGACAAAGAGAGGTAAAAATGCTCTGGGTCTAGCAAAGAAAATACCCTTCCCTTTAATTTTGCATTCATATTTATTTGGAAAGATGGATTTAGGATCACCCATTAATGGTTTAGTAGTAATGTTTTAGTCGTTTTTCTGTTGTGCTTTTGTAAAAAAAAGAAATACTAAAACCAAATCTAAGGTATAAGAATGTGCAACCAGAATCAACATGGGTGCCAATATTTATATTGTCACTTTAGCTTCCATTTACTACTGCCTGTGAGCAGCTGTTAAGTTGGCTTAATATGTTAAATAAAGTGTAGTAAAGTAAATAAACTGAGGTAGATAGAATTAGAATTCACAAAGACAGGTCAATGTGCTTAGTTTGCTTCTTTCTTTAGTTGTTTTTTTTTGTTTTGTTTTTTTAATGCACTTTAACACACAAATACACGGCCAACGCCAATCTGCTTAGGGCACAACATGATTCTAAGAAAAAGTCTGAAGAAAGAAAGAAAAAAATAGACATACAGCCTGGCTAGCAAAACCATTACAGATGCAAAAACGGAGCAGAACGTCAGATAGTTGCATCGCAGTAAGATGAAGGTCCACCCTCTTGTTCTGACTATCTTCATTTTGTTCCTAATGCTCCTTTCTGCACCAGTACAGCTGTTCTTTTCTGTCCACAACTGATATCGCTTTCACTTCTCAGCCAAATTCTTCCTTCCTTTGTCTTCATGTTTTCCCAGAGAGAGCCGCTGTGCACCATACTCCTGGGCCCTCAGTGTGCCTTGATATATAGGTCTAGCAAGAGAGAGATAGCCATAAATCCCTATAACAGGGCCTCAGCCCCCGATCTCATGCCCCAATCTACCGCACCACATCCACGCTTTTTCATTAGAAGAAGGAAAACGAAGGAATTGGCTATCAGTTTCACATTCACAAAGTGAATATTCAAAGTAAGATTATATCATGTAAACTGATGCCTGTGTGTGTAGTTGTGGAGAACCATTGGAAAGCTATTTTGTAGGCAGGTTACATATTATGTGGCAGATAAGACTACAACTCAAGGCAGAATGGTAAGTGTATTTCAAGCACCCATGAGCCACTCAAGTGTATGGAAGACATACACCACATACATAAAACACACTTTTATGTCATCATCCCAAGGGTTAATTCCTAGTTGCATTTCCCTGTATAGCTCTAAACAACCAGATTTTTAGAAATGGTAGTCAAGTCAAGAAATGGGGGGGGGGGTAGGCCTACATTTGAATTACATTTTATTTAAAGAAACTGGCTCCTACCTTGAGAGCCAGGGGGTCCGGGTTCTCCTGAAGGGCCTGGTAAACCGTCCTTGCCTGAGGGCCCAGGGGGCCCCTGGTAAACTTGGGATGCCAGAAGGCCAGCTGGCGTCTTTTGCGTGGCGGTATAACTGGATAATTTTTCTATTAGACAAAATCATTACATTCATATTGAGAATTAATTTGGTAGTAGAACATAATGCTGGGTACACTACACACTACAGGATAATTAGCCCGATTTCGTGCCCGATTTCACTCTTCACTGACTATGGTCAGCAAAGCCCAGATTTTTAAATGATTTTTTGGCAGATTATCCTGTCGTGTGGGGTATGTTAAGATTGTTTTTGACTTGCCCAAATCCAGTCGGGCCGCACCGATTCGAAATCGCAATTTTTAAACATGTTCAATATTTCTGATCCGATATCCTGTAGTGTGAGGGGAGCCCCAAGGACAGCCGAGAATGGATTGTCACGTGGGAAAGATGATAGCCAATTGGGAGCCACGCTGACCGGTAATCCCAACTGAAGCCACAGCAAGCAAAAGTGAGATGGATATCTATCATTGCATGGCTGCCGTCCACCATGTTTGTTTACACTAAAGTAAATTTGAAAGAGTCAAAAAAGTAAATTTGAAAGAGTTTTTTGAGAATCAGGACTGGGTTGTTCGGGAATGGAATTAGTTAAACCTAATTTATAGTTGTGTATACTGCGTGAGCCGGCATGAACCAAAAATGACGTCAGGGTTCAGACGGGGTTCATTTGTCGCGTGTCGTGCATTTCCAAAATGTTGTAGCTCCATTTTTATTGGACTGTATTATTTGTACCCCACAGAAGACAATTCACATTGCGTGTACGACGATCCACAAATAATTTGTACTTTGTAAAATGATATCCACACGAATATTTCACGATCTACAAATACATAAATTGAACTTGTGTCTTGTAAACTGATATCCACACTATCTTTTCAAACTGAATTTTACATGTAAACTAGTCTATACACATTTGTGTATCTCCTAGAGGTTTTTACAATTGTACTGCAGCTGATCTGTAAAATGTGGATGCGTACACCTAGATGACAATATGTGCATTTAAGTGTTATATTCCTGGCTTGGTCTGTCTGGCGTCAAATGAAGACAAGAAAACAAGTTTGAAGTAGGATGTTTATTAAGTAATTTATAAAATATTACAAATAATACTTAGTGTGTCATATAGTGTGATATATCCGCTCTACGGTGGTCGCTGTCATTTACTTTCTGTGGCCTTCGCTTTTGTAGCAGTTCATAGTCCATTTAGTACCAGAAATCATAATAGAAAACATAAAAATTAAGAACTCCATGAAGGGAAAGAGACAGTCAGTCTTAAATCTAATCTAGTATACCAGTACTCTTTTATATCTATGTACAACGTTACGTTATCCGTCATTAACGCCATCCATTGTGCAATACCTAGGGTTAATGCTGCTACTACAGTGTAACATTACCTATGAATATTACTATAGTTTGTATGTAAATATATATAAATGCTAACATAACACCTGGAAAGAGGAAGGCTGCTACCTCTAGGTGCAAGGAGTGTGATTTGTGCTTGCAGTGAAATACAATGCATAAGGCAATCAGTCAATCAGCTTAAGCATGTCGAGTAGCAAAAAACAAAGATGGTAAAAGTTGGCATCACTGGTGGCTGTTGGTAAGATTGAACACTGCCAGCGTTTACAGGAGACGTCAGGAAAAGGTCCTGCAAGGGACTTGTAGAGCGTGCTTCTATAAAACATAATGTCCAGGTTTACTGAGTGACATCTAGTGTAATGAGTGACATTAATTGGTGTACTCACATCTTATTTAAGCTCATCATGTTCAATATAGGAAGTAGATGATAATTTAATACATTACTGATTTAAGCATATAGTTAAGCATATCATTTGAATCACTGAACTATGGTGAGCAACTGTATGGCATCATGGTATTTTATCAAAATTCACAACTGTGCGTTCAGTTACCTAATTCTTCCTTCTGACATTCTTCGTTGGCTTGGTGATGGTCATTAAGCCAACTGTACCTGGTTTCAGCATCTATAAGGTCATACAAGCGTGCTTAGGTCAATACAAAAATATGATATGTTATATATAATATAAAAATGTATATGATACTTAGCATGGTTTTTGGCTTATGCCAGTGTTGTCTTTGACCAAAACTGTCCAGACATAAAAAATAACATGACTCAAACAGATTGCCTTCATCAGGAATGCTACATTTCTGAAATGTGTCAGTGATCGTCTGAAATGTGGTAGCTAATTGAATAATGAATGTTACTTACCTTTGTAATTGAAGATATAGCCGGACACGTACATTTTAAAGCACTTCTCTAACTAAGAGGTCGGAGCTTATCAATACGATGTGAGTAAAACAGAGCCATAGTGCTGACACTAGCACCGAGATAATTATTCACTTTCCAACGGATGAGAAAAATACGACGGGTTTTAAATATATTTACATATATAAACGAGCTGTTGAAAGTGAAGGAGAAGGCTACGGACGGGAAGTAAACGTAGCGTGAACAAGCTAGACCGGATAAATGTTACGCTACATTGAGCAAGTAGAGAATTCTGTAATATTTTAGAAATTGCTTAACATAAACCTCTGATATAAAACTTGTTTTCTTGTCTTCATTTGTAAAACTAAGCTATGATAGATGCCACACAGACCCTTACACTTAAATCACCATCTACAGATGTATGCTATGTACACAACCACATTTCACAGATCAGCTGCCGTACAAATTGGATAAAACTCTACGAGATCCACAAATACATATGGACTAATTCATATGTAAAATGATGTTCTGAAAGTGAGTGTGGATATCATTTTACAAGACACAAGTTAAAAATATATATTTGTGGATCGTGAATTATTCGTGTGGATATAATATTACAAAGCACAAGTAGAAAATATTTGTGGATCACGGTACATGCAATATGAATCGTCTTCTGTGGGTTATGCATAATCAAGACCTATAAAAACTTACGCATCCACATTTTCCAGATCAGCAGTGGGACATATTGGACAAAAATCCACAAACAAAATTAAGCAACTCATAAGCCATGCGATCCACAAATCTGTAAAAGTGAGTGTGGATATAATTTTAAAAGACACAAGTGAGAAATGTCTATTTGTGGATTGTGAAATATTTGTGTGGATATAATTTTACAAGACACAAGTTAAAAATATGTATTTGGGAAGCGAGAAAGTGTTAGGGTTAGTGTAGATTTGTGTGGATATCATTTTACAAAGGACAACATATTTGTTGTACCGTGGTACATACAATGTGGGTTACAAATCATAGTCCAATAAAAACGTCCATAAAATTGTTCCCTTTCACACACTTAATGACCAAAACAGTTACATTTATCTTCATCTATCGTTAGGTTTGTTTAGGTTTCCTAAACACGTCTAGTGTGTGCCAGGTGTTACTATTTAATGTGAATATTAAATGTATATTCATATTGAGCATACATTTGACTGTACGCAATGTGATAATGTAAATTCTAAATGTATATTCACATTGAGAATATGTTTGGTAGTACAACGTGATGACGTCAATACTAGAATATAATTGGGGAAAAAGTTTAAACCTCTACCTTCGAACACCCGCAACACTTCATTTCGGATAAACATTTTAATTTCCTCCATGGAGCTGGCATCATTCTGTGTGGGAGAGGCAAAACATAAACATATCGTTACCAACATGAGGAGGGCACAGCGGAGAGACAGCTGTTATTAGTGATTTATTCATGGTGAAACGGCAGCACGGTAGCTGCAGATAAGACAATATGGCATGGAAATTGATTTAGCTGCTGCCATGTGTTGAAGCACAAGCACAGATTCTCTCCATATTGTGTGGCGAAGATAAAGCTTGAAGTTTGAAATAATAAATTATTTTTTAAAATGTTGAAAGAAGTTAATTTCTTATTGTTCTGTAAAAAAAAAAGGTACATATGTGTGTAACTGATGATACCTAGTGTGTTTCTAATAGACAAACATACATTTTTACACCGCATCACTCATTTGACTGACAGTTATTGAAACAATTGTCCTTTCTCTCTCTCCCCCCTCTCAGGATTGTCTTGTTACCTGCAGTCTGTAAACACAGTGGTGTAAATGTCTTCCACACACAGAGGTGTTTATTATTATTCTCCTCGCCCTCCCACACCTTGTTCCATTTTTTTCCCCCTTAGTTTTTTCCCCTCCCCATCTCTGTCTCTCTTTGCTTCTCCTTCTCCTCTTTGACCTTCTGTGTTTCTGTTGATCAGGAGTGGGAAGCGAAGAGCAGACACCTCACATTTTCCCAGCACTGTGTTTTTCGTGGATCTTATGCCTGCCTTCGCCCACGCGCACGCTCTCCAAAAATAGGAAACACGATCGGATGCGAGGATACGCATAATACAGATTTGATTCCTCTACAAAAGGTGGAAACAGTGGAATATTTTGATTAGCCTGGATAAGTCAACAGTGAAGAGTGAGTAACTTACTAAGTGACCGGGGGGGCCGGGGACTCCCTTTTGGCCTACAGGTCCCATTGGTCCAATAATCCCTGGGTCCCCCATCCGTCCTCTCTCGCCCTGAACCCCTCTCTCTCCATGGATCCCCGGGTCACCCTGCAAGAACGTCAACACCGACATACGTCACTCACCTGTGGGAGGTTTCAATGGAATCATACCACATGTCCTTGTTGCAGTAGACCCTGTCACACGCCACTTCAATAGCTTTGCTGGGCTCCTCCGACACAAGACATAGGTAGATGTTGGACACCAGGTTATTGGCGAGGTGGTACAAGATATTACAACCACAGCAGATGTCACACGCTGCCATGACAGTGGCTCTCTCCTGAGTGTGTGTGGTGATAGATGGTTTATCCTGGGTGCCATGATTGCAGTGCACCACAGGTGTGCAGCCCCACCCAGCCCAGAGTCTAATCAGTCTGACTCAGGCCAGGCCAGGAGGCTGCTTAAACCAGCTACCAACCACACACACTCCACAGTACTATTTTACTACTACCATTTAGTAGACATTTTTTGGAGCCAAAGAGACTCAGATATAAGCTGTGTCTCAATTCAGTGTCTCAAATGCATCCTTCGAAGGCTGCACTTGAAGATCGAATGCATCACCGCGGCGCGACGGGGCTGTCCCATTTCGAAGGCTGCTCCAAATGCGACCTAGATATGCGGCCTTCTTTTCCCGAATTCGAAGGACCCAACGGATGGATCCTTCACAGCAAATGTGGCGTCTCCATCCATACCAGCGGCAGAGGATTACACTTTTTTAAACCATTTTTGAATATAAAAGTAAGGTTAGGGTTCTTTTAAATATGACATTATATTGTCAACGTTAAATGACATTAGCCATATAAAATGTAGCTGTGTTTCTAGCTGTGTCCTGATTGTCAACTGCAGCTCTCATGGTTGCTAGGTGACAGGAGCGGCGCTTTGTGACGCAAGGGTAGGCAAATAGGAAATCCTCCGTAGACCATTTAACAACGCTCGGTTCGGCCTTCGCGGTCTACGAAGGCCACGTCTTCGTAGACCGCATCCTTCGAAGGATGCAACCCCACTGAATTAAGATACAGCGATAGTTGCATTAAGGACCAGGTGGGGATTACGGATCTTGCTCAAGGATGCCTCACAGTAGGCTGCGGACATTGAGGCTTGAGCCCAGTACCTTTCAGCTGGAAGTCGAACACCCTAACCACAACGACACTATCATGCACCGGTAGAATAAGTCTTCCTTTGCGATATTGATTACTCTTCCATTTTGAATCTTTGACTTTATAAAAAGTAAAGCAGCACAAGATTAGGATACAGGAGGGTTGGATTCAGCAATGAACATGACTCTCTCCAGAACTTTCCATGACTTGTAACGTTTCACTGAACTCACATTCACCCTCACTTTGTTTGTGTCCACTTTGTGTTACCTCTCCAGAGGATATGTGGCAAATTGTATATCTAGGAGGTTTACTTCTGATCCCCTATTACTGCCATTTTGCAATAGATTAGTGTCTGAGTGTGACAGAGCTCTTTAATTGTGACTTTCCAACACAATAGAACAACTGCATCGAGCTGTAAAGGCTTCTCTCGTGTGCTTACGCACAGTGGGGGGATTAGTCAAATTTTATGCCGAGGAGAAGAACTTTCATTAGTATTCATTCATAAGCTTTTTGTGCATGATATTTTACGCAACGACAATGGTTCCCTGATATAAAAAAAAAGAAAGAAAAGAAATGTAAGAAAATAACTCCTCACCCGTTCTCCTTTTGAACCTCGCTCCCCTGGTCTACCTGTCGCGCCCTGGGAAGAAAAGGTAACAGTATACATGAGATAGAGCAGATAGATAGGCCTCAGCTCTAACACTACCCCTACCATATGGGTATCTCATCCATTTCAACAGCTGTAACATTCACACTCACTTATTGTATTGTTGTTGTCCTTTTCTGAAAAAAACAACTAAAAAACGTGTTTATGGAGATGAACAGCCGCATGTTTTTCATCAGTTCCCTCTGTGCGGCTGAAATAATGCCTTTCCTCGCATTGTATTTCACCTTTTGCAATGTCATGAGATTCCAGCTTCACTGCTAATTTGTATGAGGGGCTGGCTGCCTGCCTAGCGACCTGCCAACCGCATCTACTGTATACCGCGGAGAGAGAGAGAGAGAATACCTGTCGCTAGGCTTTGTGTCACTACGTCTTGCATCTACCAATAGCTTTGCTGTCACTCCTTATTGCGTTCCTGTACTGCACACATTGCTCTACCCCGGGGAGTGCCTTTGTATCAATTTCCTGTGGGATTACAGGAGCCATGCAAAAGACAATCTGGCATGATGTGGTTTTAAAGTGGGCCTCCCTTTGTGTTCGCCGATCTCGCCTGCCTGCTTTAATCTGCCGCACTCCGTATTCCCCCATGCCTGATGGGATGCTTAAATCTATCATCTTTGCCCACTAAAAAAATAAAAAAATCCACCTCCCTGAGCAGTACATTAAACCACGCAGCCGCCAAGCGAAGGAAGCAAAGCGAAGGAAGCAAAGCAAAGCGCTGTGTGTGTGTATGGGGTGGGGTGGAGATGGAAATTAAAAGCCACCTCCTAGATGGCACTGTTGCATCGTGCAAAGGATGCGATGCAGCAAGAGAGAGAGAGAGAGAGGAGGTGGAGGAGCAGCGACGACGGTGATGCAGCCCAGAGCAGCTATCCACCATGTGTCCCTCTGGACAACGCTGGGATTTCGGGTGAAGAATAGCAGTGACTACTCGTCAATGACAATGAAAATAAAAATAAAAAACAGTATGAGCTCTTGCTGTGTTGCTTGGTTATTTTGCTGATAAAGTCTCCAAGTTCTCTCCCGCGCTTTAAAATGAAACAACGTCGTCCTTATAGTCTCTCCAATGTGGGAGTTGTTGTGTGATGATGGGTAATGATGGGTGATGATGACCCACACTGCATGTGTTCTGTGCGTATGCTGGTGTGGAGGCTAGTGCAGCCATTTACATCGACTTTGGTGGCCTTAAAGTATTAGTGGAGTATTGGTGGGCCAATACCGATTTCGATTTTAGGCTTGTTCATTTCAATAGTTGTCAGGTTTGACAAAAAAATAAACTAATGGCTGATGCCATCATTTCAGAAACATATTCATCGGTGCCTCAAAGCACTGACTGTATAATTAAGACATAAACCATTAAAGTCAACAAAGCCTCAAATCTGCTGGATTCCATTCAGTTGCTATCATTTAAAACGCTCAAATATGCAAATGCACTTAATGTCCTCGCAGTGACGCCGTAGCTCCAGGGTCAGATAGAAATCTGCTGCGTAATCTCATTGCGGCTCTGCTGATGTGCAGCACATTCAATCAGGGCATTTCACATAAAGCACTCACTTAACGCACTCACCTCGTATCCAGGAATCCCATCTTTGCCGGGCCTTCCCTGCTCAAGGAGCAAAACACAAACAAAAGACATTGGTATCAGCCCCCCCCACCCTTTCTCTGGTTCCAGTGGACGGGCGCTGTTGCACCCCTGGTAATCTGCACAGTTAATGAGATAGCTGAGCCGTGGGATAATGATCCTGATTGCTGTGTGAACACTGTTCCATTCCCTGCTTACAGGCAAAATTACAGAAACCATCTCTGATGGTAATTACATACAGTAATGTAATCAGCAGCTGAACAACCGATAGCTAACATGGTCATTTTCTCCCATATTGTCCTTGAGTTATGCTCAGCGCACCTACATAGGGATAACTTCACAATGGGGAAGATTGAGCCGTGCAGCGGCAAGGCTAGGCTACGCTAGAGAAGAAGCAGGCGAGTCGTTGCGGTGTAGGATCCTTACGGGAACACCTGGAGGTCCCTCTGGTCCCGGGAAGCCCGTCTCTCCGAGTGGGCCCCTCTCGCCCTGTGGGGAACACAAGGAGCCCGCGTGTCAGTGTGCCCTGACAAAGGGATGAGACACAGATTGACAGCTGAAAGAGAGTTAAAGGCTGCGGCTCACCGGCTCTCCTGGGATCCCTAGCTCTCCGCGTGCGCCGGGCTTCCCCTGTCAATCACAGACAGAGACACACACACACACACACACACACAGGTGCACACACACACACACACACACGGTAAAGGAAGGGAAGAAGAACAGGAAGTTTTAGTCAGGGGCCCTCGCGTCTTTCATCCCCATTGCTGACGCGCGGCCCTCCACCAACAATACCCACTTCATTATTATTATTATTATTATTATTATTATTATTATTATTATTATTATTATTATTATTATAAAGTATGTATTATATTAGGTTAGCATGCTTCTGTTTGGATAGCACAGGGCGTGTTTGCTTAGGGTAGTCTGTTGAGAATCTATTAACAGAGATCAATAGAAAAGGATCTAAACAAACGAAGGAGATGCTGTGCTTACTGTAGGGCCGTGTATTCCCGAGGGACCGGGCAAACCGACATCCCCCTGAGGAGAAAGATTACCACCATATTAGAAGATAAAATGCGAAGCACAGGAGTGTGTTTTTACTCCGGGGTGTACTCCCCATGACATTAGCATAGATTAGCAGATAAACCAGCCCCTGAAAGTGTTTTATACATGTGCATACACACACACACACACATATACACAGACACACACAGACCCCCCCCCCCGCCCCCGCCGCACACACACACATACACAAGAACGGCAACACAAACACACACACACACACGCGCACACACACAGCAATACACGCAAACACCAATCATACACTGTCAATCAGTGGCAGCTTTATCATGCAGATTTCAACACATGAAGGGCAGCTGGGAAGTTACAGGAACTGTTTCTGCTGGTTTGTTCCCCGGTGGGACGAGAGCACACAGAGCACTATTCCATTTGTTAGGCAGGTAATAGAAAATACAACATGTACCGCACGCGTTTTAAGTACTCTACAAAGGTTAAGGTTAAAGTCATTGGCAAAGCATGATTAATCATAGCTTAATTATAAATGAGTTTCCCTATTGTACAAATGTGTTGCTTCGTTTATATCAAATGTTAATAAAATGCACTGTAATGGTGATGGACTTTGGACTTGTAGCCATGGGCTCCAGTAAAGAAGAAGCACATTTCCCCCCAAAGTCTTTTAACCTGATTCATAGAGAGAGAAAGAGAGCGAGAGAGAGAGAGAGAGAGAGAGAGAGAGAGACAGAGAGAGAGAGGGGGGTGGAGGGGGTGCAAGGCAGAGGGAGGGAGAGGGAGATAGAGTGAGGGAAAGATGAAGAGAGTGAGAGAAAGAGAAAGAGTGACAAAGCGAGAGAGAGGGGGAGGAAGAGAAAGGGAGTGCGAGAGAAAGAGAGAGAGAGAGAGAGAGAGAGAGAGAGTGAGAGAGAGAGAGAGAGGGGATGATAGAGGGGGGTGGAGGGGGTGCAAGGCAGAGGGAGGGAGAGGGAGATAGAGTGAGGGAAAGATGAAGAGAGTGAGAGAAAGAGAAAGAGTGACAAAGCGAGAGAGAGGGGGAGGAAGAGAAAGGGAGTGCGAGAGGGAGAGAGAGAGAGAGAGAGAGAGAGAGAGAGAGGATGATAGAGGGGGGTGGAGGGGGTGCAAGGCAGAGGGAGGGAGAGGGAGATGGAGTGAGGGAAAGATGAAGAGAGTGAGAGAAAGAGAAAGAGTGACAAAGTGAGAGAGAGGGGGAGGAAGAGAAAGGGAGTGCGAGAGAGAGAGAGAGAGAGAGAGAGAGAGAGAGAGAGAGAGAGAGAGAGAGAGAGAGAGAAAGGCAGATAGGTCTTTGGAGTGGAACAGTTACGTAGCTTACCTTGGCACCAGGCAGTCCTTCAAGCCCAGGCAATCCCATGGGCCCAGGCTCCCCCTACGACAGATGACACACCATTTAGTTGGACAGGCTGAGATTAAACGCCTCTCAAGTTTCCCCTTGCTGTTAGCAAAAAAAAAAAAAAAGCCATGCCGCTATTCCTGTCCTCCACTTCCCCGTTCTCGGGCTACAAGGTGTACAAAAGTAAACCGCAATTAATCTTGGAGCCTTCAATACATGTTTAAGAGTGGGTGGAAGCGCCGCAGCATGTGTGGGGTAAGTCGTTGTTTTGACTAAAGATTGTATGGATTCATAGAGCTGGTCTTGACGTGCCCAGTTAAATATTATTACTGGCTACTCAATAAAGGAGTAATCCCAGAAGGTTGGCCATTTTAGCTGCGGTGCTGTGCAGTGTGTGTGTGTGTGTGTTAGTCTATATATTCATTCTAAAGGCAGACTTTAGTGTTTTTAGCCGCCAGCCATACAGGAGATGGGAATTGGAGTTCAATCAAACTGCCGACTGTACACTAAATCCAGAGGGCCACGCAAAACTGCACTACAAAAAAAGATGGAAAAAAAAGGGAAAGGAAAGAAAGCTGATGGCCCATATCTGTCTGATGTGGCCAGAAGCTGCCAGGAGAAATGCCATTACACAGTACAGCGCAGGAGGAGGAGAGGCGCGCTGCTGCTGACACGGACGGATTGTGCGGGTAATTGTCACACATGTATATTGTCATGAATAAGCGAGTGAGGTTAAGGGGAGCGTGGGCCCCCTGTTCGAGGATCAGCTGTGAGACGGATTGGGGCAATTCCACCGCAGCTCTGGTTGCCGCGCGCGCAATTTATTAAAATGTCAAATTAACATTGCGGTGAAAAATCACCGGGCAACGAAACAATAAAAAATGCAATTGGCCCCGTGAGAATAAAGAATTCCAGTTGATGCCAAGCAGCACGGTTTTGTTTCCAGGTCGCTGCCTGTGGACACGGCGCTTCAGCGCACGACAGAGATCACAGACGAGGCTCGCCGGGTAATAGAACGGCAGGCAGGAGTTGTGATCATTCTTCCTGCTCTTGTTTGTGTGTTGGGAGTTGCTATCGAGCGGAGGGGGGGGGCTAAGAGGCCCAAGGGTGTGTGTGTATTGACTTGTGGTTTGGCAACGATATATGTTGGGAGAGAGAGAGGGGGGGGGGGGGGGGGGGGGGGGGGGGGTTGATGCTGGGAAGGTACCAATCTAGATTGTCCTACTCCCTCCTCTGTGTTGTCTAGGAGACAGGCTGGGACAGGGAGGAGGGAGATTCAGTCAATATATTCAGGGGAGATGAGTTATTCGAAGAATGGACATGACCAACTCACCGCTGTTCCTTCATCTCCTTTGGGACCCTAAATGAGAGAGAGTGAGAAGAAAAAAAGAGCCATGTGTAACAACATGTGAAAAATGGGATGCACGGTTGGCAAAACTGAACCGAAACACTGAATGTAATAAATGAACAATGACATTCTCAACTCTGCTCAGCGCTATGCTGTACATACGTTCATCTATTTTTGAAATTATGAAAAATGTAATTATAATCAGAGGCATGATGGCACCACGTACACTATCCAATTCTTTCTCCAAATGGAGAATTTACTAATAGCAGTTAGCCCAATACAATATGGCCACCACAGAACATGCATCCTTTAAAAACCTTGATTTCAATTATATATATCCAAATAATAATTTATATATAATATATAAATATATAAATATATATATAGTATATAAATATATATATATATATATATATATATATATATATATATATATACACATTACACATTTCCATTAGCAACAACAATCCAATAATAAATGCGCAATAAAACTTTCTATGGACAACAATGGACTTAATTTCCCATATGAACTCTTGACTGAGACGCCCCCCCCCCCCCCCCCCAGCTCCAGATCAGCAGAGTGAGGCGGCAGACAGAGCAGGACCGGGACCCAGCTGCTGCTGAGAGTGCTTTGTGAGCGAACCGGCCACATTGAAGTGCTCATTTCACTTTATCTCTTTTTTCTCCTTTAGCTAAAGTGTTGATTGTGGTGGTGGAGAGAGACAGAGAGAGAGAGAGGGGAGGGGGGGTCCACCCTCCCTGCAGAGAAGTTGTCTCCCCAAAATTACAAATGGGGTCCGATAAGAACGTGTGTGTGTGTGTGTGTGTGAGCGCGTGTGTATGTGTGTGTGTGTGTGTGTGTGTGTGTGCGCGGCGTGCGAATGTGCGTGTGTGTGTGTTTGTGAAAGCGGGGGTGGTAGGGGGGTTAGTGAGTTTGTCCAACTCATAGGGGATAAGCAAATAGAGTGGACTCGCTTGGCCCAGGTCTCTGACTCCATTCTGCATGTCAACGATGCAGTGTGCTGTCCCTGGGCCACACACACACACACACACACACACACACACACACACACAGCGCTAATAGCCTCCACCAGCAATAACCTCTCGGTGACTGTGACTGACTGCCATGCTGGGAGAGGGAGAAGGTTTAAAGGTGGTGAGGGTAGAGAGATAGCGATGCCAAACTAGCCACAAACACCTCTCTTTAAGGGGCTTTCACGCTCGCCACTTCCAATCCAGGACAAATTCCAGCACTCAATTTGTTTCAGGTGTTGAAAAAACCCCCAAATAAGGACTCTTACCGGTGCACCGGGGGCTCCCGGGGGTCCCAGTATGGCCCCACCGCTCTGTGAAAGATATTGTGTTTTTTTAATGTTATTAAGGAATATGTTAATGCACGGGGAGTGCTTCTGAAATTCACTAGAACAATTCAATTCTATTCCTTAAGATGCACACCAAAAAAAAATCCTTGTATGAAAAAAAACCCAGCATTTTTATGGGGCTGACGGTTGCGTGCCTCGCTTTTCTTCTCCGACGGAGGGTAAGGCGGCGTCTGGCGCCGCCTTGGTGTACCACCCTTTAAATACGCTACACAACAGAAGTGATTTGGACTGAACAAAGTCTTTACCTGGAGCTTGTAGATGCTGCTCATCCCATTCCCCTCCACAATGGGTACACCCTGAAACACAATGAGAGCTGCGGTGAGCCAGACATACAAGTCTCAGAAGACACTGTGTTTGCGTTGGGGCCCTTAATGCAACATAATAGAGAAGAAACGATGTGTGTGTGTGTGTGCGTGTGTGTGTGTGTGTGTGTGTGGGGGGGGGGGGGGGCTTTTTACCCTCTTTAGCTCCTCCATGATACTTATGGGGGAGATCAATAGCACAGCAGCCTTCTGGCTTAGACGCAGTGAAGGGAAAGACACAGACAAGGTGTGGAAGAGTTTGGCTGCACATGTGTGTGTGTGTGTGTGTGTGTGTATGTGTGTGTGTTTGTGTGCATGCACATAGGGGTAATCTGGGATCCAGCAGTCCTACTATGTTATAGCAAAACCATTGGGGGGAGATGGCACAGAGCCTGAGCCGGAAACCAAAATAGGCGAGGGGCGGAGTCACGCCTTGCTTCCTGTTTCTTTACGGACATGTTCTACCGAAGAGAAACTAATTCGTGTGAGTGGATGATTTCAGAAGGGGATTTTAATAACTGTATTTCTACAGTGGCCAGTCTACACTAACCTGACGCGCCAGATGGTTTGTTACACAGAACCATCTGGGAAGTCGTCCTTGGAAACTGTTTGGGAAGGTACTTTCAAAAAATACTTGGCAGGTGATTGGATGAACCATCTGTCTATCACCGCCTATCACAGGCTAACTTCAACCGATCGGATCAACGAACCATGACCTTCACCGGACAGCGAAAACATCTTTTCCATTGAGAGAAGCCTTCAGTGCAGTTCTTTGCTCTTCTTTAAATGAAGAAATACTCTTCAGATATAACTGATGCTTTAACAGCATCTACGTTAACCTTTGTAGAAGCCGCCATTATTGACCGGTTTTTGCTGTCGTCACACCTTAACCACAGCTGTAGCTGCCAGTAGTTCCTAATAGGATCCTGATTGGTTCGAACCACTCTGGTTTGGCCACAAGTGCATAACTTGAAGCCTGGCAAGATGGATTCAAGATGGGATCCAGCTGCGTCGCAAGGTAAAGTTTACAAGGTTGTTGATTTAAAACCTTTACAGCCACTTTTTTACAGTTTATTACTGCTGTGCCCTGTTCACCCAGATTTGAGCTGGTCTGCCATCAGACTTTAGATTATTAATCTAAAGTATGATTTGGAGGCAACGGTAAGGCTTGTCTATTTGAGTCTTCGTTCCTCTGACAACGACAGCATCGGACATAAATAACGCCCGCTGAATGTAACCGGGGACGAACGACCTTGACGTCCTTAGCTAAACGTCGCATGACCTCTCCCCGTCCTCTTCAATGTTAAGTTAGAGGTGAGCAGGAAATGCAAGAGAGAGAGACAGAGAGACAGAGAGAGACAGAGAGAGAGAGTCAAGGTTCTCATTTGGAATCCACTGAATGCCTGTGGCCTTTTCAGGCCGCTGACCCGTCCCCCATCCTCCCTGACTGCAGTTTATGAGACCAGACACGTGTGTGTGTGTGTGTGTGTGTGTGTGTGTGTGTGTGTGTGTGTGTGTGTGTGTGTGTGTGTGCGAGGGCGGGGTGGTAGTGGTGGTGAAAGGGGGGGCAAAGCAGGTTCAAGGAGATGCCTGATGAATTATAGATAGGCCTTTGGAAGTGCTTACTCATTGGCCTTTTAAAGGCAGCGGTGGAGATTTACTGCCAGCCTGCAGGTCTCCACAATCTCATCATGTTTATACTTGTTCATCAGCGGTGGTTTGATCTCCCGCGACACTAAACGCCGTGAAACTTGGGGGGGGGGGGGGTGGTGGTGGTGGTGGTGGTGGTGTGGGGGGGGGTTAAGTACATTGACGTTTAGGTGGGAGATGCAGAGGCAAGGCCTCTGAGCCCCTCGCGTTTACTAGGACCTGTGTCAGAGAGGATCGTGAGAGCGGGGAACAAAATTATTCCCACCGTAAAAGGAAATGTCTAATCAATGTCAAAGCAAGGCATGTCTCGTCGAGACGGCGCTCAGCCCGCCTCTTGACCACAAACAAACGATTCAATGATGTGCCCTAACTGGTGGCACTGGTGAGTGTGTTGTGTGAGCGTCGCTGTGACAAGACGACATGGGTCCTTGTTGTTGTTGATGGGAGTTTCCTACGTGTTTTGAATGCCCCATCTGGACTGATTACAGTGGAGTGTGTAAACTGTGGAGGATTATAAACGTGTGTCCCTTGGCAGGGAGGTGCAGGCTGCTGGGCAGGAGGGAGTGGGCAATGAGAGGGGGGAGTGGGAGATGAGGGTGGGAGTTAGGAGGAGGAGGAGGAGGAGGAGGAGGAGGAGGAGGAGGAGGAGGAGGAGGAGTAGTAACTTACGGGAGGGCCTGGAAGTCCTGGTCGGCCTGGTGGGCCTTCAGCCCCCTGGCCGCACACACACGCACGCACGCACACACACACACACACACACGCACACACACACACGCACACACACACACACACACACACACACGCACACACACACACACACACACACACACACACCATTAAACACCATTAGAGCAAAGAGATTCTTAATCACAGCTGGACCCACAGATATCTGTGTTGTCAAGCATGTTGTAAACTAAGTATAATTTAAATATTTGATCCCTGTTGTAAAAGAAAGAGATAAAAAAACACATTATATTATAGAGCTTTTTTTACTATGGTCAGCTAATGACTGCAGAAACCCCTAAACAGAGCAATTAACCATCTTAACATGTAATACGGAGACAATGGCTTATTGTTTACACATTAACCCCACTTAGCCGTTTTTGCTGTGTCCATTAGCCCATGAGACTTTACTGAAAAACATATAATGTGCTCATCTATCTATTGTATGCATGGGTTGAAGAAAGAAGAATCAAATGAACTACCTTCTCCCCTTTAGATCCACTTTGACCCAGTAGACCCGATCGGCCCATAATCCCCTGTAATTAGAAGATCAAGGAGAAGTAATGAACACATTATAAAACTCAAGCAAAGTCATAGCTGGATTAGAGTGTGTAATCATGAAAAGCAGGGTGTGTGTGTGTGTGTGTGTGTGCGCGGGGGGGGGGGTTGTCGGGGCTGCTTACTGGGGAACCTGTTCTTCCTGTCGCCCCTGGGAGTCCTGGTACTCCGGGAGTCCCCTGGAAGAGATGATCATTTTATATTATTATTATCATTATTATTTACACATAATTATGAATTATGTTTTCGTGAACCATCAGAATGTCCATAAGTGTGCATGTTTGTAATCATCATTTGTAATCATCAGTAAATAAAAAGCCCCAATAATGGTGCCCTATAAGGCTGGGTAAGGCTATTTCTGAGGCAATCTCAGAGAAACATCTGGTGCACACGACGACGACGATGATGATGATGATGATGATGATGATGATGATGATGATGATGATGATGATGATGATGATGATGGCCTGGTAATGCCACTCCGATCACCATCATTGGCCAGCCTTGAGCCCACCTGTATATAAGTGGGCACAGCCAGTTCCTCTGCTCCAGTTTTTCTTTGGCAAGCTGCACAGAATCTGAACCGGTAGACCCGCCTGCTTGGGATGCCTAGGGGCGGACCGCGCTCGCCTTGGGGCCTAATGCAAATCCAAAACACCCACCAGGAGTGCAGCGTCTGAGGTTCTTCCTCCGCTTAACTATGTCTTCGGGTCCCGGGTCAAAAGGCATGAGCATGAACTGGAAGCACAATCATCACTCAACAACGAGTTGAGTGGCCTGACGATGGATTGTTCCTACAATCCATCATCGTGTGCGCCATGGCCAAAAATCAGCTCCCTCTTACTGAAGCCAGAGCCGCTCCATCTGCAGATGACCCCCCCCCCCATAATAATGCCTTCAGCATGGCTGGCCAGCCTCCAGCTGCATTATGTGTCCTGGCAATGGAAGAAGCCTGGCCAGGTGTGGCGATCAATACGGCTGCTTTCCCTGCAAGGGACTGAGTGGAGTTGTTTAGCACCCCTGGGTCTCTGTCTCTGCCTGGCCACACAGCAGCTCCGACAATTCAAAGGGTGGGTGGCCGCAGTTGATAAGCCAGGACGAGGAAGACGTTGCCCCCCCCCCCCCCCACCCCCCCCCCCCCACATCATCGGCATTCACAGCTTCGTCTCCATCGCCCCAAACCAGTCACCCACTAAGCAATGAACTGTGACTGGTTACCCCTCCATCATGCCCCCCCCCCCCCCCCCCCCCAAACCCAACCCCCCCCCCCCAGAACCATGTATCAGCAGGGTGGCTGAAACACTGTGTCATATAGCCGCGCTCCTGACACGCCGCTGTGAGTCACGTCTCCCTGCCGGTACAGACCTCACCCCCCCCCCCCCCATCGCCATGTTGTAAAATGATATGACATACGTCCCGTGAATTACACGCTCCCGTGGTTCCGACCCGGGGGGAAACCGAAGCCCCCCCCCCACCCCCCTATCCCTTCCCAAAACCACCCTTACCACCCCTGCAGTCGGCCCATTTAATGTAACTGTCAATGCTACGTGAGTCACATAAAACGCCACGACCACATGACGCCCGGCACTGCCGTCGTCCATTCCACTGCTTGCGTTTAAGTAGGAAACTTTCTGGCTCGCTCTCTGCAAACTCTGTATGCAGCAGCACTTGAAGACCTATTTGCATGATTATAATGGATCTGGTGAGGGCCGAGTCACAGGGTTGGGAAAGTAAGTAATGGACTCCAGTATTTGTTTCCCTGTTGCTATACCACAATCTCCTATAAACAATCTCCTGTATATTCTTATACTGCAAGGTGCTCAATAAACCCATGCATGAATGTACAAAAAAACCCATGCATACAATAGAGATACTAGAGGACTACTAATAACGTAACAAAAGCGAGAGCTGTTTTTGTCACACCCATAAGGAAATATATTACAGGTGGGATGAGAACAGTTGGCGCTTGCCTGGAACTCATCTCATCTCATCTCTCTCCGCTTCAAACTCGCAAAAGATAATACTTTTTAGGGAGGGGATCTGAAGTCGGTGGGCTGGTGGATTCTGGTCATTCCACTGTCATTTGAATAACAGCTGAGATAGCAGGCAGTCTGTTTCCCCGTACTGTTTACTTTGGAAAGCGAAGACGCGTGAAATGTGAAAAAGCTTCTTGAATCTCATGTTGGTCACCAACGTTTGTGGGGGGAAATAATTGGAAGTCATACTTACGCAAACATTTAGAAACATTGGACAAGGACGTTGAGATAGGACATCGTAATATGAGAGAGCATAATGTCATGGATTTGAAAGTGAATTGGAATATGATGGCGAGCCAAACACAGGAAGGGTTTCCATAATTCAGGATTTGATGGTTGATAGTTGGATTACCATTGGGCTTCAGCTTAGTTTCAAATTGGATCAGGTTTCAATTCTGTTACTCTCGGTTAGAATGCCCCTTGGGAACCATTTTTCTTTTGGTTTGCGAAGGAACCAAAAAAGGAGGTTATGTTTATATATTTGTATGTATAACAAATGGGATTTTTCAGACATGGTTTGTTGAACAGTACATAGTATATAAGAACAAGGTTTATTAAATGTGGTTTTGGGGAAATATGATAGAAAATGTATGACGTTAAATAAAGAAAAGAGCTAAAGAGCCTATCTTAGTAGGGGACAGTTGGTTCACTGAGACATTGCTTTCTCTACCTGTCTGTCTTTTGCACTCATTTAGGCCCAATAGAGTATTATTTCTCAGAGAGTCAAAAGGAATTTTAAAAAATCCTCCAGAACTGCAGAAAATAATGACTTGTTCATGCTGCATTTTCTGGTCCAACTGTGGTTTTAAATGTGAACTTTACCTATCCTTCCAAGAGTCTGAACGTGTTATTTGGCTTAACTGCCTCTAATTGTATAAATCAATTGAATATACACCTTAACTTCCATTATATTTTAGTATTTACTGCTACTGAATTTATAACCGGCAAAGAAGCACAGAAATGCAGACGGTGTTGACTATAAATTTCCAGAAAAATGTTGGGCCAGCGGATTGAAGCCATAGTGATGTGAAGCTAATAGAAGGAAGTCATTTGTAGTATTTCTACTGCTGTCTTTAGAAAAAAGATAAAAGGAAAATAATTCAACCGCACATCAATTAAGGTGTGTGGAGGCTCTGATAGCATCCACCTGCAATAGCTTAGCACAACCAATAAAACATTGTGCTCGATGATGTTGTGTATCTATTACTACTTTGTGATTATTTATTGGGGTGTATTGTATAGTTTCTAAATTATTATTTAATTCATTATTGAGCTTTGAAATGCTTGTTTGCTGTAGTTTTCTGAAGACTTTTCATGACCAAATACTGGATTTATTTTGAATATCAAACAAATCTTACTAATTCTAGTAATTAATGTGGCTTTTAATACCCTACCTTTAACAACCTACGTTAATTGAAAGAATTAATTTGTTTTTTGTATTTGTATCCCTACCCACACAGCAGGCTAGTTTAGAAATATTGTCTTTGACAATCGCGCCAGACAAGTTAATATTTTTACATTTTTACATACATTTTATTTTTACCATACCAAATCCACCACTAAACGTCTAATTTCTCAATTACGTCTTTGTTTATTTCACTCACCTCATCTCCTTTATCCCCCGTGGGGCCCGGAAAACCCCTCTCTCCTTTGACCCCCTATGGCGCAATAATCACAGGAAAGACACAAAAAAAAAGAACACAAAATGTCAATATTTCCGCCATGTCTGTAATAGTCTCAAAGTGTTGGTGGGTGTCAACAAACTCAATAATCCCTGTTCACCTCTTAGAGTAAATCACTTGCAATTCCCATGGCCTATTTCACTGTGGTACAATGTGTTGCCATAGCAACACACTTTTCGCAGCCCGCACTTGCAGTAAGATCCTGCAGAGGAACTAGTCGCCGGGGTTTCAAGGACACATCATACATTTCCACGATGAATTGGTGAATACATGCAGTGGATCGACAGCGATGCCACACACTAATATGGGCCTGTTATGAGTCGTTAGTTTAAATGTCCACCTACTTTTGGTCCCTCCTTTCCTGGGTTCCCCATGGCACCCCTCACTCCTTGATCGCCCTGGACAGGTAGACATATTGCACACATACACACACACGCACACACGCACACACACACACACACACACACACACACACACATCATTGAGTTTCCAGTGATCGCGCCGGGTGTAATCGTGTCGGTTTCTGCCGACAGTAATGGCAGATTTGGTGAGTGAGTGCTTGCCTTTTCACCCTCCACACCCTGCACTCCAGTTGCTCCTAGGGAGCCCTTCTCGCCCTTCTGCCCTGGCAGGCCTGGGACTCTGGTCTGGCACACACTGCAGGCGTTCTAGCAGAGACAGGCACAGACAGCAAGGAAAATGAAAGCGGTGACACAGATAAGATTTCCTCAGATGCTCAAGGAGTTTGCTGCACTGCGTTCGCGCCCTTTAGCATCCGCAGCTCTCCGGAGACGACTTCGAGAGGCACCCTGTTTTGCCTAAATGTCTGCATGGCTGAAATATAGATGCGTGTCACCGAGACCAACACCTTGCATTGAGAGGGGAGCGGGTGAAACTCAAGCGAATGTGACATTTAGGTGAACAAATCATCCATCTAATCCAGACAGCGCTTTGATTAACAGCGTCGATACAACGTTGTAATTGTATATCACCATAAACTGTTCCTTTTACATCCTGTGTAGCGATAAAAAAACGTGCTAAAAGCTCCAAAAAAGGTTTTAATTGTAGTAAGATCAAAGTGGGCACATTAAGTGCTGTCAACTGACAAAATCAAGCAAAAACGTGAATCAATCATAGTCTTTTGTTCCGAAATCACATGATCACTGGTGTGTGTGGCACGAAGGTCCAAGAATGAATAATGGGAAGGTATTGTGTGATTCCAAAAGTGGGGAAAGTATTTAATGTAACATGCTGTCATTTAGCAAAGAGGTATAAAGCACATTTGTGGTAAGTAATACAAAAACTGCAAGAACAGTGTTGGATGGTTGCCATTCACCTTGTCATTCTGACTTTCATCAAACCAAATGGTTGCTAAAATGAATTGTACGGAAATGTATTTCTGAAAATCCAATTTAATGATACATTCATAAATAACACATTTTCCTTTTTTTAATGCTGAAAATGTGTTTTAATATGCAATAAAACATTCAAGGTAAAACTGTCAAACTTAGTTTTGAACCTTCAGTTCATATATGTTCGCACCAGATGAGATAGAGGCAAGTTTAATAAGATGTAATTATGGATTCATTGACTAGATCATTTAATCAGAATAGTATAAGTTAATGAATGGTTCAAGTTTGCTTGTCACTTCAATTATGATTGTCGACAATAATGATGATTGTGGACAACACTCATTTGGGGGCGTTCATAATTTAGGCCTGACAGAGTGTAGGAGCAGTACAACACATCTTTTACAGGGATGGGGACTTTTAATTAAACAAGTTGTGTTATTTAGTATTAGGTTTTTATTTAGCCAATTCAACATGAACTTAAGACATATTTAGGAAACAGGTTTTGAGCCTTAAATCCCCGAGTATCCTATTTATTGAATTAATTATTTAGACACACTGATTTCTGATAAAACACCTCATTTCAGAGGCCAGTATACAGATTAGATTTATGAATATACATTTTTTGCTGGCTATCACTTGATTTAATTATGCTATCCCACAGTCCACCTGATGAATATTTACATCAACCTCAATATTAATAGACAATCTGTGGTGTTATGATGATGACTCATTTAAACCAGTCTTTTAAAAAACTGGGGATACTTCAGAAATCTTAGTTTTTTGTCATCTCAATAACCCTGATGCATTTACAGGGCAGGACAAACCCGACGAGTGATGAAGGAACATTTTGAACAAAAAGACTAATGATAATGAGCCCATTATAGCAATTGGATTTAGAACAGAGCATATACCAGAACGGTTAGGTATTATTATCCATTATATTGCTAAGAGGTTAAACAGCATGCATACTAACACGTACTGTATACTTATACTTGTGTACCCTAGCTAAACAAACAAACAGAATAGCCTACATCTGACAGCTGGTCGTATTCATTCACACCAGACTCTGGAAAATGCTTTTTTTCAGTGAGAATACAACTTTTTTCCAGCTGTGTCTCAAGCACAACGTGACAAAATAAAATGATGTTATAATATGAGACACGTTGTTTGTGACTCCCAGTGTAATGGGGCTCCGGAGAAGATTTCACAGACTTGTATCTGCAGGGGTCTGACTGGATGTCTTCAGATTGTGTTCAAATGTTTCATTTTTTTTTTAAACATACTTTGAAGTTCACGTTGCATCGATGTGAGAAGCCTTTCATCCTGCCCCCCCCGCCCCCCCCACACACACATTTTCATCAATCTAGGATCAAAATCGGATATGAACGCTAAGAATGCATTTGCAAGCGTGCAATTACCGCAATTATGCTGTACAATTTGACTGTGACGTACGCTGCCCTCTTGTCAGATGGACGTAAGCAGGCTTCTCATGAAGGGGGCTATTTTACTGACTTTTATATAAATAAATATTAATAGAAAACAGTTCTCCAAACCCCCCTGATGGAGGCACTCGAGGGCTTTTGTTTTATTGCTGCACTAACAGAATCCATGGGATCGCTTTTGAGGAGCGAAAAAGATTGTTTCATTAGTCTGAAACTGAGCAGCTCTCTGTGGGCCATTGTTTCTTCAACACTCCTATTTGTATTAATATAAGGACAACATTACCTTCAGCAGAGCTCCCATATCTCCGACAATTGGTAAGGCAGTCTGTCAGAAGAACAAACGTGTCAGATAAAAAAATAAAAATAATAATACATGCGCATCTAATAAACACATTTCTAACTAACTACAAGTGAATGTTTCTCTTTGACGATTGTGTCTTCACCATGTACCATAATATGCTGAACCTCAAGATCATGACATGTAGATAGTCTTTAATGAATATCTATTCAAAGTATCTCATGTTACAGAAAGGTCAGCATTCAGCATATCAATGTCATTATCATTGACCAGAAATAGCAAAATAAGTAACTTTCAGCATTTTGCATTTAGAAAAGTGTAAATGAGTTATGAACCAAATTGCTTTGCTGTTGCACTCACAGACAGAGCACATAAAAGGGGGTGACAAGTAATATTCACAAGGTTTTCATGCAATGCCACATTCGGACACCGACACCACAGTCGGCTTGCATGTTCAAAAGGAGACAGTGTGACTGATTTTGTGTGCACGCGGGTGTGCGTTTTGTACTTGTGTGTCTAATTGATTTGCATTAGTGTTCCAGACACATGCTAATTATAGACTGCACTGCTGCCAGTGCGTCATAAACAGAATAAAACAAGTTTTTCTCTAAAAACAGTGATAACTGAAAATTTTTGAATATTTCTGCTTTGTGCTTGCTGCTTCACTCTACAGGTTGAAGTGTGATTTAAGTTTACCTGCGCACGGTGATAAAAAAACTACAAAAACAAAACAACAAAACACAAAAAACCCACATCCTGGCATGCAGTGATAAGCTTGTATGAACAGAAGGCCTACTTACCGGGACACCGGGGGGTCCGGGGGAGCCTGGGGTCCCTGCTCTACCAGGGGGGCCCTTCAAAAACAAGAACCAGATGACACATACAGTTAAGGAGGCCCTGGGCTCTGACAACCCCAGCAGACATGCCACACTGTGACATGCCTCTGTTCTCCTCAGCCGTCCGGCCACTGTCACACGTTCTCCTTATCCCAACGTGCGGCAGCAGCAGCAGCAGCAGGGGGGCCGGGGGTGGCAGACGTCCCCCCCAAACACCTCACACTCACACTGGCACCTGTCCTTTCATCCGTACATGTGTCGACAAGAACGGGTACAAAGACACTCTGTCACTCTGATGATGAGTGAGGGAGGGAGGAAGTGAGGAGTGGAAACACATGCTCAGACCGCTCACCTCTCTTCCTGGAGAGAGAGGTGAGGGAGTGAGGGAGGAAGTGAGGAAGTTAGTGAGGAAGTGAGGAAGTGAGGGAGGAGGAAGGAAGTGAGGAGTGGAAACACATGCTCAGACTGCTCACCTCTCTTCCTGGAGAGAGAGGTGAGGGAGTGAGGGAGGAAGTGAGGAAGTTAGTGAGGAAGTGAGGGAGGAGGAAGGAAGTGAGGAAGTGAAACACACACACACACACACACACACACACACACTGCTCACCTCTCTTCCTGGAGAACCGCTGGCTCCCGGTAAGCCCGGGATGCCTCGAGGGCCCTAAAATACAATCCCAGTCGTGATGAAGAATACTCTCATTGATTGCATTGATTTGTTCTCTGCAATACAGTGAAACTGCACTCCCAGCCCGCAGTAAAACAACACGTAAACATCAGAAAACACAGGTCACAGCGCCATCTCATTAACCTCCATTCTAGACTGATACAGAAATCCCATCTCTATTTTTCATGTGTCATGGATCCGACATATGACTACACCACCACAGGTGTTTTTTCAGGGTTTTTTTTCTCACGTACCTCAATTCCTGGGTTTCCTGGCGGTCCCATGGGCCCCTGAGAACACATCACAGATTCTGTTAACACCATCAGGGCCCGTGAGCGGCGAGGAGCCAATAAAAGAATTGTGTTAGACACCTCCTGCTCTATTGATTCCCTGTTACCGACATGGGCTGAATCTCACAAACCAAAGATAAATGAACCACGCTTCTATCTGGAGACTGGAAAAGCCGTGGGACTGAGCATATAGGATGAAGAGCTGTGGGTTTTCATACTTAGTCGGTGATTGGCTGTGATAGTCTCATGTCAGCTTTATCCCCCAGGTATCTCTTCACTGTTCGCGAAGCACACAGAGCGTGAATCTCAGGTTCATATGTGTATGCATGACCCAAAAATGTAATTTTGTCTCAACAGCGCAAAGCACCCAGAACGCACTTTTTATTTTCCCCGCTAGTTTCGTATAGG
>JAOPHQ010005976.1:52500-70000 GCA_030340625.1 Merluccius polli
TATTGGGCAACTGCAAAAAAACAAATGTAGGAATTTCTTCTGAGGATAAAACTTTTTAATAATTATCTTAAGATGCTTTTGTGAATCTGGCCCCAGTATAAATAATGAGGATGATGATGATGATGAAGAGGTGGATGGGTGTAGGCGGCTACAGCACTCTGAGCTCCACGCCGCTCCTGTGATGGGGTGACACTGAATGACTCCAGTGGGTGGAGAACACATACACAGTCAAACATGGACAAACATGGACACACTTGGACACACACGGACACACACACACTTTTTGCATAGTACACCAAGCCCTTAATAAGGAATTTGCATACAAATAAAAAGTGCAGCATGACAGAGCACCTGCAGGGATATCGCTCATCTTAAGCAAAGCTGTTCCCGACATACCAAAAAATCGGATAAACAGCGCTAAAAAAATAGATGGCATGACATTTTAAAAAGTGGCGTGCAAGAAGTTTAAAGTTTACCTTCTGTCCCTTCAGGCCGTCTCGTCCTGAACCTCCACTCGTCCCTGGGGAGCCCTGTAAGTAGTGGAATGAGGTGGGGGGTGGGGGTGAGGCACAGATATCATTAGACCTTCATCCCCCCCTCAGTGAGCTGCGTTGTGCTCCAACATCATTTTCATTAGCCCGGGATTTATGAATTCCCCTCCTAACCGCCCTGCGTTTGAATAAAGACAGATGCTCATTATGGAGGCAGGTGCGGGGAACAGATTGAGTCTCCGACACGCCATTCCCGGAATAAAGCGTTCAGACATGGCTCCCTCTCTCCCTCTAATTAATTCTTAAATTTGATTACTGATCGTCTGGGACAGGGGAAAAAAAGAAAAACCAAAAAAACCCAAAACAATACAAACAAACACAAATCCTCCAGCCCCCCTGCCTTCAAGCCAAAACTCCTCCGCTTCTTTACTTTATCTATGCACCTCTGCAGTGACCTCCGTATCTACCCCCTCTCTCCCCCGCTCTCCCCCTCTCTCCGTCCGTCATATACGGACTGCAGCACTTTTCTTACAATTAGTGCCTCACATTCACATATATATATATATATATATATATATATATATGCCATTTGGTGGATGCTTTTATCCAAAAGTCTGTGAGTGCATACATTTTTTAGCATGGGTGGTCCCAGTGGGAATTGAACCACATACCCTGCCAATGTAAATGCCTCGCTCTACCAGTTGAGGTAGTCATACAGCGACGGCGGGGTCAGCCATGCAAGGGAACAGCCCTGCTCGTGGGGAGCAGTTAGGCGTCTTGCTCAGAAACACCTCGACACTTATCTAGGAGGAGCCTGGCGAGCGAACCAACCCGCTCTACCTCCTGAGCCACTGCTGCCCCATCTTTGTTATACGATATATGATATACTTCCAGCAATACATCCCTTAATTTCTATGTATGTATGTATGTATGTATGTATGTATGTATGTATGTATGTGCGTACGTACCTATCTATCTATCTATCTATCTATCTGTCATACTTTATCTATGTATGTTTCCAGTAATACATGTCTTCCTTGTCTATCCCTTCTCTGTCTATATCTGTTATACTTTATCTAGGGGGGGGGGGGGGGGGGGGGGGGGTATGGCGAGCCAACAGGCAGCCCAGCAGAGAGTGGAGATACTTTTTGACATGCAGCTGATAAGCAGAGGATACTCACTTGCTCTCCTTGCAGTCCTGGAAGTCCGATCGGGCCCTGTGGACCTTGGTTCCCCTTAAAATGAGATAGAGAGATACAGAGATAGAGATACAGAGAGAGAGAGAGCGCAAGAGAGAGAGAGAGAGACAGAGACAGAGACAGAGACAGAGAGAGACAGAGAGACAGAGAGATAGACAAAGAAAGAAAGAGATAGACACAGTGACAGAGACGGTGACACAGAGAGATTAAATGAAAGAGTGAGAGGGAGAGAAAGATAGATAGAGGCACACAGAGCCATTTCTTATTTTTATTATAGAAATGATGAGCCCTGAAAATTACACCACGGCACTGCGCTTGTGTTCAGCGTTTCTTTGGCTGCTTCCGCTCCCACTGTTCTGCCGCATTTAAACTGTCGCTACAGGGCAGCAATTTCAAACACATTATTGTGTATTAGTCGCAGTAGATCCGCCAAAAAATGTTGTGAAAACACAGGATTATTTTAGATCAGATGTTGATATGGTTTTTTTTGTAGTTTTTTTTTTTTGTACTACTCATTAATTTCCCTGTATCCATGAATAAATTGAATATGAGCACATTACCATGGAAACTGAGCCTAATCCGAGCTCAGCTACCAAAACCGCTGTGACGCGGTTGGAGATATGTCGCTATGCTAGTTAATAGCTGAATATTTAAGCTGTGGATCTTAGTAAGATACTCCCCTTTGGACCTGGAAGTTGTCTCTGTGCTATGGTTTTTACATGAGCTTAACTCACCTCACAGTGCCTATATACGCGTATGGAGTATGATAACAAGAAGCTAGTTTGCATTCGACTGCGCCGTCATGTGTCGCTCAGTGTGAGAGTTTACTAGGTCTCTCAATATGGTAATGTTAAATTCAAAATATGCTGCATTTATATTTCCCGGGTCATGCTCATGGTACATGTCGAAATTGACAAGATTTCTATTGGATTTGACTATGGAAAAAAGGTTACACTGAAACCAATGGCAATGGCAGTTTAATTTGATGGACGGATTTATTATTTTTATACTTTTATACATTGTGTTTCTGGGGGGAAAAAATTATATATATCCTTATTGGATATTTTATACAGGCATGGGGGGATTTCTGCAGTTTTTACTAGCATGGCAATCTGGCTCTTTGGGGTAGGTCCCCCTTATTTACATTCAACACAGTGTGCTGTTTGACCCCCAGAGGCCACAGCAGACATGAGATAGATTTAAAAGAACTCACCTCGGGTCCTTGATCCCCCTTCAGCCCTGGCAAACCATAGGTACCCTTTAAACAAACAAGGATGCACAGGGGGGGCAGAGGTGAGGGAGAGAGAGAGAGAGAGAGAGAGAGAGAGAGATAAAGAGAGAGACAGATAATGTGTGTTTTTAGTAGCAGAGAGGATAGGAAAATAAAGGTACCCTTTTATACAGGCCAGATTGAAGGACGTCCTCTGTTAAAGTGTAAGTGAACCCCCTAGTTCAGCACAAATTCGAACTATGCAAATGTTCACTAAATAATGGTCTTATTTTATTAACAGAGACAAAATGGCATATATTATGTTGAAGATCATATAAGACATATTACCACATTTAAAACAAAAAAAATACGTTTCGTGTTCACTGCCTGTTTTGTAACGATACACAGTGCATTTATAAAATGTAGTTTGTATGTAGTATAGAAGTGATTTCAAAATAAAGTAGCGATTGCTGTCTTAGTTCTTGACAGATGTTACCTTGATTCCTTGAGGCCCTAGAGGACCCTATTTCACCCTGCAAATGTAAAAAAAATAAAAATAAAATAAATCACACATACGCTATAATGTTCACATCAATCCACACAGTTTATATCTTGGTTTTCAAGGCATTCGAATCCAAAGACTACAGCATGTATACACTGAAATAAGGAGTAAATTGAATGATCAAGTTTTTTTTTTGAGAGCAATGTTGTCTTCTTTCCCCAATAACAACCACATGAACACAATCATTGTTCATTAAAAATATAGATTTACATGATTCATGTAATATGTTACACCCCATTTGGGGTTGTGTAACATAGAGGCACTGTACGTTGGTGGTTAAAAGCAGTGGTGGCCTTTGTGAATATCTGTTAAAATACATGAACTAGCTCTGTCTCACTGTCCACCATCTGTAACAGACAGCATCACACGATGCAGCCGAACAACAGGTGCAGTTTCACGCTTATGGCTAAATCAAATGTCAGCATGACAGTGATATGACGTAATAAACGTGAATGTAACATGTGTTGTAATTGATGTTTTCTTTGGATCAGATCCAAAGAAAACATCAATTAAATGTGTCTCTATAAAGTTGAAAAGTTGAATTTAAGTGGTGTCAAATAATGAGGAATATAGTTAACATAGTTCCTTTTAAAGTGAAACAAAAACCTGTGGATTTTGATGGTGGTGAATATATTATTATATTATTTGATTATTCTATAATTGTGTTATTTATTTTTTAAGCAGCATGAATTTGATTATGGTCTCTAGTCAACCTTTTCTCTGACCTTGGAACAACCCAGTGAGCTGGTTACTCTTACGGAAACTGCACAGGATCCCAGTGTTTGATCCAAAGAAATAAATGAAATGTCTCTGTGGGAAGTGTCGAGATAAAGTGGTGTTGTAAAAAATAATGAGGAATGTAGTTACCCGTTCTCCCATCTCTCCCTTCTGGCCCTTTTCTCTCATATCATCCTCATGGAGAAGAGAGAAAGAGAACATAAAACAAGAAGCCGTGTACATCGGATGTATTCGCTACGCTCAACTCAGCTCCTGGTTACCTAAACTGAGCTACAGAAAACACAACACACGACTGCTCAAGAGGGATGTATATATGTCTTACTGTGCCAGAGAACTGTCTTAGTCCATGAGCTGTCAACACCTGGTAAGAAGCAGACAAAAATAAACACAAATGTTCAGATGATTGGATTCAACATTACGAAAGAAACAACTGCTTTCTGTCAACAGAGAGTGCTTCCTGCTGCCACCCCCCCCCCCCCTTTCATTTTCCACACTTCTTTTATGTTAGCAACATGACTTTCTGAGAGGGAGAGAGAGAGAGAGAGAGAGAGAGAGAGAGAGAGAGATGAGAGAGAGGGAGATGGAGAGATGGAGAGATGGAGAGATGGAGAGATGGAGAGCGTGCAAGAAAAGGTCAAGGTCACTACATTGGATAAATAAATGCACTGTGTGTGTGTGTGTGTGTGTGTGTGTGGGGGTGTGGGGGGGGTAGTCAACAATCAACAAGCTGGAGAGGAGAGTTGCATGAGCCTGGAGCCGAGGAGAACTGAAGCGAGAGCTAGGATGCAGGTAAGCTTAGATTAAAGCAACACTTATCATCGACATCCAAAGTATCTCTGCAGAGCAGTCCCCCCCCCCCCCCCGCCCCCCCCCCCCGCCCCCCCTCTCTCTCACCAGCCTCCACTGTGAAGGCTCAAGAGCAGCTTAGCTCTGCCATTAGGTCCTAGCTACAGCAAAAGAAAAAAAAATCTAATTTCAGTCACGTTTGATTACATCTCATTTAGCGCACATCGGTTTTCGCCCTCTGCCTACCGACACTATTTACAAAACCAAACACGCGTTGGATGATGACGATAACACTGAAACCTAACCGACGCCCCGAGAGCACTGAGCAGCGTGCAAAGAAGCGTGCTCGCAAATGGTGGACCTCGGGATCAAACTCACCCCCCCCGTCCCTTCGAGAGCCACCTGGATGAGACGAGATGAGACGAGACAAGCGGGGGGGCTTTTCACCTGATCCCTAAGCTATGCTTAAACGCAACCCAAGGAGCGCGTCAGTATTTGGCAGTAGGAGAGGGGACTATTACCGCTCGCAGGCAAATGTACACACTCCCTTCCCTCTAATTGTTTCTCCGAACGCTTTTCAGGGCTTTGTATAATTGCACATTATTCAACCCAATGACATTCAGTGATAAACACAGTCGACAGTAGTAGATAGATGACGTGAGATAAAAAGTATAGATAGCATTAGCTCGATTGATTGCCGGGGAGATGTTGATTTCCCGAAGACTAAGTGAGACGGATGGAGACTTTATGTACTGGCGGTGTGCACAGAGCTAGTTTGTTTGCACAGTTTCTTGTTAATGAAGAAAGTTGTGCAATCTGACGCCCAAAGATGGCCTGGCTCCCTTAAACATAAGCCACTTCATGCCAACTACTGTTGGCAAAATGTTGACTTGTCAACAAAATCTGTTGATTTTGACGTATGGTGTTGCGACAATATTATTATTTAATTATTTTTCCAGCAGTAGTGTATTTATTGGCCTATTTTTTTTTAACCTTTTCTTTGAGACCAGTGAGCTGTGAGTGTAGGAGCTGGACCGCATCCCAGCGCTCTGCTATCGATGTGAAGTGAAACGTGCTCAGATGCCTCTGCTAAAACAACAAAAATCATATTTTCTTTTCACCTTTTCGAAAGCTGAGCTTCAGCAGACCCGGCATGTTATACCATGTTAACTCAGGCCAAAGTCCAGGGAAACCAAAACACAAACTCAACACAGTATTCTCAACACAACCCGAGTACATGTCTCAACCCGGGTATTTTCTAATGTACGTGAAGCTCAAATAGGGGAATGTCTTGGATGCCTAAAAAGCCATTGAGGACGGCCATGCGGCGTGTCTTCCCAGCCACTAATAAACAGAGAAACGCAAAGCTTTATGAAGGGGGGGGGGTGGTAATGACCTGAACCGAAGGCTTCTGCTGTGTAAGGGAAATCAATGCTTAACTGACAAAATGATCTGCCACAGCCAACGCAGACAGAGGACATGAGAGAGTCCACTACTAAATATTCAAGCAGCCCCCCCCAACCCTCTTCCCTCCCGTTTATCCAATGACTGATGGGTTAAGCTGGGCATACACTGTATAAATGAGGGCCGATTTTAACCCAGAGTCTGGCAGTCGCCGACTATTTGCAAAGTCTGGGCGAATTTGAGCCTGATCGGCTGTGGTTTGACATGTGAGGGGGGGTTAAGATACCGGATTAATGGCCTACGATTTAGGAATCGGACAATGCGATGGCTTTCCAACATGTTGGAAATGTTGGTCGGCTGTGTTCATTTTATTTGTGTTGCTGTCTATGCACAGTACCGTCGCCAAAAGTCATGCTGCTTTTTTGTGTATGTTCATGTCCCTCTGGGCTTGTTGTAGGGCAGATCCACGCTTTGCTATGGTTTCTGGGGGAGGGTTGGCAGGGAACTAAGTGGCTGGCGGATTTAAAGTTACGTCTGTTTGCGTTTAGTATTGTATGGTCGGCTACGCTGCCTTTTTCTTCCTCGGTAGCAACATTTTGGAGGTTGCGGCCGCATTGTTTTGAATGGTGGAATGAAACTTTATTAGAACGTGTCAATAGACGCATAAAGAAATAACCTGTCTGAAGGCTGTGTGAGTACCCAGGCCTGCGGCGTACCAATTGATTTCAGCTTAGAAATCGCAGGCTTTGGCCGGGCAGAACCAGGCCAATTAAAACACAGTGTGAGTTGTGTGAACGCACACAATCACTTAAATTGTACAGTGTATGCTCAGCTTTAGTGGTGGTAATGTGGGCCACATTCCCCATGTCTTATTCTGCTGCTGCTTCTGCTGGTTGGTCCACTCACACATGCACACACACACACTCTCTCACACACACACACACACACACACCTCAGTTCGCAACAATGAACGTTATGAAACATATCCATCATAAAAGAAACCTACGGCAGAGCCACCTAAATGCAGAGCCACTGTCATTTACCCACAATTTAGCAGACATGAACCAAACAAAAACGAACTGAAAGGCCAATTACCATGTTTTAGGAGTGCTATTGAAGTTGCCCTGCATAATATCGAATCAGACCTATCATTATCTGGACAGAAACCTGCAAAATAGGCCACCTAACCATGCAATTAAGTTGCCTGATTTCCATGTGAATTGCCCTCTAGTGTCTAGCATGAGGTTGAGAAAAAGACGAGAGCAGTCCAAATGCAGATCTGTGGTGACCGGATGTTTTGTACACAACACATCTGAAACCTCTGAAGAAAAACCTGAGGCACGGTGTGGTAGGAACCAGAAGGGAAGAGGTCGGCTCGGTAACTGTGGCTGACACTTACCGGACCCGGCGGACCTCTAGGGCCAGTTTCACCCTGAAACACAAACCATAGAGGATCACTTAGATATGATATAATAATATCATAATATCATAATATCTGTAATACCTGACAGACTAACAGAGATAAAGATAGCTACATAGCTAGAAAGATAGATAGATCAATTGATAGATAGATGGACAGACAGGCAGACAGACAGACAAATAGATGCATAATATATAATAGTATAATAATTATAGTATAATAGAATAGGATAATAGATGGATGGATACATGAAGAGATAGAGATAGATAGTTAGATAGATATAGATTATATCTATCTCTCTAACTACATATCCATTCATCCATATCTGTCCCTATATCCATTAGGTAAATGGATAGATAGATAGATAGATAGATATAGATAGATAGATAGAGAGCGAGAGAGAGAGAGAGAGAGACAGACAGAGACAGAGACAGAGAGACAGACAGATAGACAGATAGATAGAAAGATTGATTTCCAACAATCCCTTCATTATGGAGTTTGATTGAATGAGAATAACTGAATGGGAACAGTGAGAAAGCCTCTTGCCCCTCACTGACAACCTTCACAATTTCTCTCACCTCGCTTTCTCACCTGTCTCTTTCTCACCTCTGTTCTCACCCCTCTCTCTCTCTCTCTCTCTCTCTCTCTCTCTCTCTCTCTCTCTCTCTCTCTCTCTCACACACACACACACACACACACAATGCCAGCTCTTAGGAATTGTAAATGAAGGTGAAGTCATCACACATGACATTTGACTTTGATGTGACTCACCTTCTGTCCTTTCATCCCCTCCGCCCCTCCGGCACCCGGCTGACCCTGTGGGAAGGAGGGGAGGGAGGGGTGGGAGGGAGGGGAGGGAGGGTTAATGACATTGTGTTATCCGCAGGACTGTAAATGTCACTGAAGGAAACAATACATACAGCATCCCCTCGCGCCCCCTTCTCTCCCGGGACGGTGGAGTCACCCTTCTCCCCCTGCGATGGGAACAGAGCAACAGCACCGTCACTCACAGCAAGAAGAGGGGCACCGTGTGCCCAACAGAATAAAAACAATGCACATGTGGAGAGTGCACACACACACGTGCCGACACGCACGCACGCACGCACATAGACAAAAACACAGAAAAACAAACAAACGCACAAAAACAGACACACGCACACACCTACACGCAAGCACGCACACACAAAAACAGACACACACACACTTACCTACACGCACACACTCAAACACACACGAAAACACATACACACACACACACACACACATAAATACAGACAGACCCCCACACACACACACAATGGCAGTAAAACTAAGGGAGGACTCTCTTGAGGAATGAGTAACTGGATGCGCTGTAACTGTAGCAGAGTGACGCGTGGCGGCTCCATGGGAGACTCTGCTTTACCCTGTGAGTCATGCGGGAGAAATGAAAGACAAAGCTCCTGTTGCATTGCACCATTCCCCCCCCCCCCCCCCCCCCCCAATGTCCTCTATCTCGCCAGTCCAAATCATTCCCCAGTCTGCCAATAGATGGCACTTTATGACTGCAGGTAAGCTGTCCTAAATTATTTATTTACGTGCTTATTTGTGTTGTAATTTTTACAACTATACAATTTAATTTCCTCTCTTGATTTGTGTGGTACTGTAAGTCAACAAAAGCTGTGAAATAAATATATATTTACTTACTGGTGAATTCACAACAGGCGTGGGACATTTTAGCCTGAACACATAATTAACCAGCAATTAGTCAATTGTGTAAAAAGGGGCAAACACATTTCCCTTAAGACATACTGTATATTGGGACCTGGGAAAGGAAATTATGCTTTTTTTTCTTTGTTTCCAAATTGTAATTATTAGAATTAAAATGAACAAGCTAGGACTTACGTATTCCCACTCTAAGGATAAAATTAGACAGTATAATTGTACCTGAACTACATTTTTGGAGAAAACAACTAAGAAGTTATATGAGGTATGTATACTGCTGCCTTTTATGAGAAACATTGGACTGTATTTTGGACTGGGAATAATACTTTCTCTTGTATTCAAGACCATTTTCAACTGCTAGTTGTACTCTCTCTCTCTCTCTCTCTCTCTCTCTCTCTCTCTCTCTCCAAACACTAGCAGACAATTCAGACAGAAAACAATTTCTTTTTTTTCCCCCATAAAGATTATTATTGTCTTTGAGACTCAGTTCCATTGATGGATAGCGATAGAAACCTTTCAGCACTGTTTGGATAAACTGTGCTGAGAGAGAGGAAGAGATGGAGAGAGAGAGAGAGAGAGAGAGAGAGAGAGAGAGAGAGAGAGAGAGAGAGAGAGAGCAGAGAGCATGAGAGAGTCAGAGAGAGAGCCACACACACGCACATACAAACACACACACACAAACAAAGTGAGACAGAGAGAGAGAGAGAGAGAGAGAGAGAGAGAGAGAGAGAGAGCGGAGAGAGAGCGATAGACAGAAGGGAGAGAGAGAGATAATATAAAGGTAATGTTGTCCCTTTCTCCCTGAGAAAGCTCAAAACAATGGGCGCGTCCCACAATGCTTTGCGGCATAGAAACAGTAACCGCGACCAGCTATGACAGACGTCCGGTCCGAAACCGGTCCCCACCCCCACGCAAATGTTTCTCCCCTCTCGATCACACAACAACAGCCGCCGGGATCCCGTTGTCCTAATGAGATGTAGTCACTCTCTCCTGTTGGCCAAATGATGAGCTGCTCACCATACAGCCAGCAGACTACCCTCATGTATGAACAGATGGATCAGCCTATGAATATTTTAGGGGTGGCAGAGATGGAGAGAGGAGGGGGGGGGGGGGGGGGGGGGGCGGCGGCGCGGGGGCGGAGGGGAATAGGAACAGCAGCAGCGAAATTGACTTTGAGCATTAATTGAATCTCGCAAAAGCTTTCTCAACCACCGGGGGGGGGTTCTTCTTACTGCCGTAATCTCTTTAATGAAGAGAAGACGTAGCCACGTAGTTGATGGGAAGTCAATGAGGGGACGGCTTGGAGCGACTAGGGTTTGTGCGGGCGTCGTCTCTCTATCTCTAAGCACGAAACAAAAGCTCAAGCCATAATGTGTTCATTAAAATGAAAGGTTATGTTGTTATGGATCGGCGGGGATTTTTTTTTTTTGTTTGGGTGTTTTATCAGCGAAGATCTAATTTACCCGCCGCCCGCACCCCCCCCCACCCCACCACCACACCCCCTCTTGACTAAATGCCACACCTGTTGGTTTTCTTGATTCAGTGCCACTTCATTATTTACGGCGGTGTAAATAATGCACTATAATCATAGAAGTCCTACACTACACAAGAGTCTGTGACCCCATTTCTTTTTCCAGTGTCTGCAGTTGAAGACAATTTTGCCGTCCAAATCCAATATGTCGTCCGGTCATTTCAGGGGTCACTCTCAGTCCAACTGGTTTAGGCGGCCGCGTTAGATGCTTACGTTGCTAAAGTTGTCAATACTTTTGTATTGACATTTACCTCAGAGATGTTGCTGCAACAGCAGTAGCATCCGGTATATCCGGCATATAAAATATATTTCAGGCAACAAAGTGTAATCTGTGACAAATCAATGGGATTTCATTTAATCTTATTTTCAGGCGCTGAGCAGACACCGGAGACAGTGTAATGGCGTTTCTGTTCACGCGTTTATATTATAATCGCAGTATTTGCAGAAAGGGTGAATTTGCTACTTACAGTTTTAAAACCCAAGTTGACTTTAAAACGTCGCCCCCCCACCCCAAACACACACACACACACACATACACCCCCGGCGGCGGTAATACATCATGCTCTTACAGTTCGACAGTTGAACATCACGAGAAAATATACTCTCCGACGAGATTGAAGGAGACTCCAAGGCATCGCATTAGCGAGCCATTGGAAGGGGGGGAGAGAGAGACAGAGACAGAGAGAGAGAGAGACAAAGAGACAGAGAGAGAGAGTGCGAGAGCACGAGAGCGAGAGAGAGAGAGAGAGAGAGAGAGATTTATGGTGGCGACATCCCAGGGACCCACCCAAAGATTACCAACGTATAAACAACACAGCCGGGCCCCAGCAGTCGACGGGTGCGGGAAGCAAACGGAAACCTATCCACTTGTGTGTGTGTGTGTGTGTGTGTGCGTGCGTGCGTGTGTGTGATGTCTACGGATGATATGTCGCCTTTGAGACACCTTCGGTCGTCAAACTGCAATTAAGGCCGCGTGGGTCCCTCCTCTCCGTCTCTCCATCAATATCTGCAGCGCTTCTGTCAGGGACCCGTTTGGGACTGTCAGTGGGAGACTGCGTTATGGAGATGTGATTCATGGCAACTTCTTTCCGTTTTTTTTTTTTTTTTTCTACTTTGAAGCCTTCACAGCCCACTGACTGAGAGAGAGAGAGAGAGGGAGAGAGAGAGTTGAGCTCACACACACACACACACATACACACATACACCCACAGGTGTTACACAAGCTGCAGTTTAGTTACCTCGGCTCTTTTTCTTTTTTTTTTTTTCGGTTGTAGCTAAAAAAAAAAAAAAAGTCAATGAGATGTGGTGGTGAATTCCTGATCTTGACTCCCTGTTTTTTGTCTGGCTATGGAGAACTGTGTGTGTGTGTGTGTGTGTGTGTGTGTGCACGCGCGTGCGTGTGTTTTGCCATTCCCCTAACGGGTAATGGTGATTTAGCCTCGTTTAACGGCAGTCAGTCATCACATATCACTGTAAATTACTCTATGGTGTAGATTAATATCATCATGTGTGTGTGAAATGGAAAGTGATGCTGTGGAACCAGAAGACATGTCTTTGGGGATAAACAGGGAATTTATTATGATAATTCTGACATCCATCCTTGATGTACTCCGGGTGCATGGCTGGTTCATGCCGGCATGCATTCTGAATGCAGAGTAGGCTACATGTAAATGTTTTGGTCGGCTTTCCTAAGCAACAACGCTCACAACTCCCAAATTGGCCACAATAAGGTCACATTAAAAAGCGCAGACCACCGATCAGTTCAGTTGTCGCTCTCTGTTTTGCCAAGTCAAGTGTTATAAGTCTGGAGAATGATATTAGACAGTTACAATGTGACTCTAATGCGGCAGGGATTTAACCAATCAGTACCGCAGGACAATAATATTAAGAGAGTGTCTAGTAGTCAGGGTGTTGGTTCAGCATTAGAACCCCAATGATCACAGTCTACCAGTACTACGCACCCTTGAGCAAGATGCCTAGCCCCTACTGGCAGATCAATCACATATCAAATTATAAAATGTCATGTCAATGTTTTGGTTTGGATATAAGCATCTGCTAACACTAAAAACTAAAGATTTAAAAAAAAAAACCTAGCCACTCTTGTGCTAATAACTTCCTCCAGAAGTTTCGTGGTCAGGTACATACATTCGATGCGTTGTCCTCCCGACAGTTCCTCTTTCAAGGTTTGGCCGACCGCCGCGTCTCCTCCTCCTCCTCCTCCTCCTCCTCTGGGCCGAGGGAGAACAGGAGGAGGAGGAGGAGTAGGAGTTGGACCAGCTAGCCACCGACCTGGGCCAGACTCTGGGGCACAGACACCACGCCTATACATCATAAAGGCAACAGCTACGGTCGAGGGAGAGGTTGTCCACCATACACAATGGCTCTCTGTCTCGCCGCCATCGCAAGTGGGCCACTTGGTGTGGGGGGGGGGGGGGGGGGGGGTCGTGCGGGGGAGTGAGTGTGGGGTTAGGAGGTTGGGACGCCGACAGGTGTGGCGGTATCGGTGTCGGATTGAGGCGTGTGTGTGTAGTGTGTGTGTGTGTGTGTGTGATGGTGTAGGCGGGTGTGCGGGGGAGGCGGGGCGCGCGGGGGGGGGGGGGGGGGGGGGCGGGTAGCAGTGCCTGCCAGCCGCCCCGCGCATCGAAGGATTTCTTTTCTTCCCATATTTAATGCGCCTCTGGTGAGCGAGAGCACCCCTGGGATTCATAAAAATGATTGTGTACCTTTTCTCTCTCTCTCTCTCTCTCTCTTCGAACACACTGTATATTACGCCCCATCTGGCGTGTGTGTGAGCACGAGCAGCGGGGCATGCTGGGCTGGGAGGTGGCAAGGAGACCCAGGGAGATCTATTTAATTTGCACAGGAGATTGGATAAAATCGACTGCGAGGTGCTGCCCCCCCCCCCACACACACACCCACCTCCCACCTCCCCCACCTCTCCCACCCCCAAGCGGGGGAAGACATGTTCTTCTGCCGACATAAAAAGTGTCAGTCAAGGGCAACGGACCTGCTGCTGCTGCTGCTGCTGCGACTCGGTGAGCTCCAGCAGGAGGTCTTCGCAGGATCGCCAAGTGGACTCACACACAAGAGGAGGAAGCGTTTTCCGAAGGGGGCGCTGAAAGTTCCCGAGCCTTTCCAAGACACGGGTAAACGTCTGATCTTGACATTGTGTCTCTTCTCTTTGTGTTATTCAGCGCGGTAGACAAAGAGCTCGGAAATAAACACAAACAGCGAGGCGGTATGCGTGGAGCCCACCTAGTGTGTGGGCTCCACAAGTGGCATTTGCCGCGAGGGGAACGGCGGTAATCTGTTTTAATGTCATACCTTGACAGCAGCTCCTTGAGGCACTCCTGACGAACCCTGGGATGAGAGAAAACATTCATATGATCAGTGGCCAACGTTCCTTACCAAGCACCATCCTGAAAAGGATGCACAACAACTGTTAAATAAAATACTACACCATTTTGGAGGACTTCATTATGTGGAAACGCACAGAACAGCACTCCAAGTACTTAACAATTGAACCTCCACTACCTATTTTACCGCCTCACACACGCCATTATTTCTCACATAAATGGCTTTTGATAATTAGCAACTATGGCATAGTTTATGTAGCCCTCGGCCAGCTTTTTTCTTTCTTTTTTTCATCAAAGGCACGATTCACATTTGACCTTGAAAAAAATAACTTTTCAACTGTCAACACTGTCTTTCCGCCCACCAGAGAGAGGGAGGGAGGGAGGGAGCGAGCGAGCGAGCGAGCGAGGGATGGACAGAGGGAGGAACGACTGTATTAGTGTGTGCTTTGAATGGCTGAATTAGCCTCTGGGATCCACCTCAGCAAAACAAGTGAATCATAAATGCCAATTCGCACGGAAAGGGAGCGGTACTGGCGCGTGCCATAGGTATTATCGAGGCACTGCCATTTAGAAATGTCACACCGCCACCACCACCTCCTCCTCCTCCTCCTCCACTTTGCCTTTTCTCTCTTCCTCCCAAGACTTGCTGTCCTCCAACTTTTATGAGGTATTAAGGATGGAGAGGATTGGCCTGAACCATGGGGGAGAGCTTAGCAGTCGGTGGCTCAATTACACTAAAGATAATTGAACCTACAGAGCATAACGGTGAGGGGAGCCACAATTGGATGTTTCCGGATTCCTGCCATAATAGAAAATCTCCTTGTCGCAATCGAAGTTTAATCAGAGCAACAACGCATGGAAATAAGTGCGCATCAAAAAAGCACGGAGATATGTGATGTAATGTCGTTTTAATGAGTCCAACAAGCGTGTGTTCGTTATGCATTGTCTTTTCTTTTTTTCTTTTTTCTTTGTCGCATTATCGTGTTGCTGTTGTGTTGTCGTGTCGTCGTCGTCGCGTAGTCATCATCGTTGCTCTTTTGTACTCCGAGGTTTTGTTTATCGCGCTCATGACCCCTCTCCATGCCAAATTCGATTTGCACGTAAAGAAGTACAAAATGAATACGGACCGACATTTTATATAATCAAAGATTACATGTAAAATGTCAACAGGCCTCACTGGCAACACTCATCACACGTATCAATGGAAGCAAGCTCTGGCTTACTAGACCCTCCGCGGTTCAGCTGAATAATCTCATCTGCTTAGAGCAGGAGGGGTGAAGGACTGCTACAGTTCAACATATCTACATTTCACATACATGTCTCACTACATGAGATGAGCCCCCCCCCCCACACACACACACACACACACACATCCCTCCCACTAATTCTGCCGTTACGTAAACATCATTTACATGCCTCGCCGTAATGCATGTGGCCTGCGGACGAACTCGACAGAAGACACACTTAGAGTATATATATATATATATATATATATATATATATATATATATATATATATGTATATTAAACTCTCAAGTCAAAAACGCAAGTCCTGTTATTTTGTATGCGTGACGGTACTTACAGGTTGGTGGGGCTCCCCATTCTTTCCTCTGCGTCCCTAAAGGAAAAAAAAAGAAGAAAACCCCCCCCCCCACCACACAAAGTCAAACACGAGCGAATAAGGATGAGGAGACCCACGTGGAGGAGTCCCCAGCGCGAGCCGACAGACGCTGCCGTTAAGGCTGCTGTTGCACTCGTCTAATTTGCTTTTAATTAACAACAAGAAAACAGCTTAATTGCTGCACCCTGTGTGGCCCACTACTCTTTCTCTCCCCCTCCCCCGGTTTATCACTTCCAGCCCAGCTGTGCCAGACCCGGGCCACATCAATCAAACCCCAGAGCAGATAGTAGCAGCGAGCCAGCGAGCCTGGCCCCGTTCCCTATCGTAAGTACGCGACCCAGGGAAGCGCGGGTCAGAATAGGACAATCATTTCAAAAAAAAAAGAAAAGCCTAAAATTTCTTCACGAGCCAGAGCACATAAAGCGCTACAGTGGAAGGATTTCCTCGGAAATCATCTTCAGCTTTGTAACGGCGGCATCCAAACGAGCCGCGAGGCGTTTTCCCAATCCGGGCAGAAGTTTTCTATAATTCAACTCAACGGGATTTTTTTCTTTCCTCCTGGTGAGCGGAGGAGAAGAGGATAAGACGGGCAGACGTCTTTAGAAGTATCCTACAGACCGTCTGCGGATCACGGGGGTTGTGTGCCGTGATGCGCCCGGGAATTAGCTGGCTTTCATACCACACCACACAGATGAGATGTGAAAATCAACTCAATTAGGAGAGGAAAATATTCTGGCCAGCATCGATTCCACCCGCACGGCCACACCGTAATCAACACCGTGGCGGCTAACAGTGACATCACTCGCACACCGCCGTACGCCCCGGCGAGGCTTTGTGGCTTTCAGTCGAAATATTGTGGAAGTGCAATTTCTCCATTCAATTGTGATGTTTCTGTGCGCTGCGAGTACAGCGGTGATATGGCGTATGGCTTCCTTCCCCCCAGAGGAATACGAAGTGAGGCTGTGAGGATTTTTTTTGTGTGTTGAGGATGGGATCTCTGGCTGATGAAAGAGAAGCAGGGATTAAGAGTGCAACAGCAGAGACCCTCTCCTTTGACACTCTCCGTCTACACAGGCTTTGATTAGCCACAGAGGATCCAACCAGAACATCTCTCCCGCAAACATGGACACACACACACACGCTCAAACACACACACACACACACACACATATGCACACACACACACAGGACATATGAGTAAGGAATTACTCATTGAGTTTTTTTCTATTTGTGTTTTTCTAGTTGTAGTCGTAGTAGAGCGTGTGTGTGCGTGTGCGTGTGCGCGTGTGTGTGTGCGTGTGTGTAAGATAAAATCGGATACATTTGTCTTGTACTGCTAAAAGGAACAAGGTGTGCTCTCATCAGAGTATAATGCCTTATGCATTCTGATGGGAGAAAACAACATCATAAGTGCGTTCCGCGATTTGGATGTTTCCAGACGTCAACAGGCAGCAGAAATGAGACAACAAATATAGATCAAG